>JAODAL010016693.1:0-79909 GCA_025379985.1 Phyllomedusa bahiana | reverse complement strand
GGGGGGGGGTGTTGGTGGGAGGGGGTACAGTGAGGGGGGGGGCTGTAGTGTGTGAGGGGGGGCTACAGTGTGGGGGGGCTGTGGTGTGTGAGGGGGGCTACAGTGTGGGGGGGGCTGTGGTGTGTGAGGGGGCTACAGTGTGGGGGGCTGTGGTGTGTGAGGGGGGGGCTACAGTGTGAGGGGGGGCTGTGGTGTGTGAGGGAGGGCTACAGTGTGGGGGGGCTGTAGTGTGTGAGGGGGGGCTGTGGTCTGTGAGGGGGGCTACAGAGTGGGGGGCTGGGGTGTGTGAGGGGGGCTACAGTGTGGGGGGGGCTGTAGTGTGTGAGGGGGGCTGTAGTGTGTGAGGGGGGGCTACAGTGTGGGGGGGGCTGTGGTGTGTGGGGGGGGAGCCATTGACCTAATTGCCTAGGGCACCAAAATGCCTTGTCCCGCCTCTGGGTCAATCACCACAACTTTAGAATTTTGGGCTAAGAAAAACTATCTGCCCTTTTTGAGCACAGACAGACTATGTTTGACAGATCTTTCTCTATTAGCAGGATGGTCACCTCCACATTTTAAACAAAGAGGAAAATCTGTCACACGTGGTCTATCAGCAGGATGGTCACCTCCATATATCATAGATAGAGGAAGATCTGCCACATGTGGTCTATCAGGAGGATGGTCACCTCCATATATCATAGATAGAGGAAGATCTGCCACATGTGGTCTATCAGGAGGATGGTCATCTCCATATATCATAGATAGAGGAAGATCTGCCACATGTGGTCTATCAGGAGGATGGTGACCTCCATATATCATAGATAGAGGAAGATCTGCCACACATGGTCTATCAGCAGGATGGTCACCTCCATATATCATAGATAGAGGAAGATCTGCCACATGTGGTCTATCAGGAGGATGGTCATCTCCATATATCATAGATAGTGGAAGATCTGCCACACGTGGTCTATCAGCAGGATGGTCACCTCCATATATCATAGATAGAGGAAGATCTGCCACATGTGGTCTATCAGGAGGATGGTCACCTCCATATATCATAGATAGAGGAAGATCTGCCACATGTGGTCTATCAGCAGGATGGTGACCTCCATATATCATAGATAGAGGAAGATCTGCCACATGTGGTCTATCAGCAGGATGGTGACCTCCATATATCATAGATAGAGGAAGATCTGCCACACATGGTCTATCAGCAGGATGGTCACCTCCATATATCATAGATAGAGAAAGATCTGCCACATGTGGTCTATTAGCAGGATGGTAACCTCCATATATCATGGATAGAGGAAGATCTGACACACATGGTCTATCAGCAGGATGGTCACCTCCATATATCATAGATAGAGCAAGATCTGCCACATGTGGTCTTTTAGCAGGATGGTTCCCTCCATATATCATAGATAGAGGAAGATCTGCCACATGTGGTCTATCAGCAGGATGGTGACCACCATATATCATAGATAGAGGAAGATCTGCCACATGTGGTCTATCAGGAGGATGGTCATCTCCATATATCATAGATAGAGGAAGATCTGCCACATGTGGTCTATCAGGAGGATGGTCATCTCCATATATCATAGATAGAGGAAGATCTGCCACATGTGGTCTACCAACAGGATGGTGACCTCCACATACCACAGATAGAGGAAGATCTGTCACACGTGGTCTATCAGCAGGATGGTGACCTCCACATATAACAGATAGAGGAAGATCTGCCACACGTGGTCTATCAGCAGGATGGTCAACTCCACATATTAGATATAGAGGAGGATCTGCCGACACGTGGTCTATCAGCAGTATGATGACCTCCACATGTCACAGATAGAGGAGGATCTGCCACACGTGGTCTATCAGCAGTATGATGACCTCCATATGTCACAGATAGAGAAAGATCTGCCACACATGGTCTGTCAGCAATATGGTCACTTCCACATTTCCATTTGGATGTTCACCTATAACTAAATAAAACTCGTTGGATTGTCATGCTAAAATAACATGATTCACCAATGTTCTGCTGGCCTCCATGAACACCAGATCTAGCGCTACATCAAGGACACAGTGCATCTGTTTCCCCATAGTCACAGGATCTGAATGACCTGAGACAATGCATCATTAATACACTGGAGTCTATATCTGAGAATGTGCTGGCGTCTCGACAGAACTGGACAACCACCTAGACACCAGCCGTGCCACCACTGGAAATCACTTTGAACGTTTGCAACCAGTAGATAAAACGTGGATAGGTTGTGCGTCTTCTCGTGTTAATACATCTGTGTTATGTTCTCTCGGTGATGAATATTCAGGATATAATTTTGCATCATCCTTTTTGCTTTATTTACTCACTCGGTTTAATGAACCTCCTCCATCCTTAACTTCATTTGCTTAATCCAGATTCTAGTTATTGAAAACTGTCAATGAAACCACAGTATAAATTAGTCAGACAATATCAATTGTAAAATACCAGAGTCAACATTCCCTTATGATCCTATCCACATCTATAATAAAGACTTTTTAGGGAAGGGATCCTCTGGGGCCATCCTTCTACACTCCAGGTGCTAATAAGAGATGATTACACTACTTATCCAAATAGTAATTAGCCCCTAAGTGCACAATATCTGAGTCATAAATACAGTCTCTTGGCATAAAGAAGTCAGGTATTCTACAGCAAACAAAGCAGTTTCTTATAAAATATCATGGTGAATTCAATACCAGAGTTCAAAAAGGGTTTGGATGCATTTCTGGAGACTAATAATATAACAAGTTCTAGTGACCAGGATTCTGGAGAAGGGTCTGGATACATTTCTAGATGTAATAATAGAACAAGTTATAGTGACCCGGATTCTGGAGAAGGGTCTGGATACATTTCTAGATGTAATAATATAACAAGTTATAGGACCGGGATTCTGGAGAAGGTCTGGATAAATTTCTAGATGTAATAATTTTAACAAGTTATAGTGACCAGGATTTGGAGAAGGGTTGGATACATTTCTAGATATAATAATATAACAAGTTTTGTGAAAAGGGTTCTGGAGAAGGGTCTGGATACATTTTAGATATAATAATATAAAAGTTACAGTGACTGGGATTTTTGGAGAAGGGTCTGGATACATTCTTTAAAATTTAAAAATATAACAAGTTACAGTGGGCTGGGATTTTGGAGGGAAAGGGGCTGGATACATTTCTAGATGTAATAATTATTTAAAAAGTTACAGTGACTGGGATTCTGGAGAAGTGTCTGGATACATTTTAGATGTAATATATAACAAGTTTATAGTGACCAGGATTTGGAGAAGGGTCTGGATACATTTCTAGATGTAATAATAGAACAAGTTATAGTGACCAGGATTTGGAGAAGGGTCTGGATACATTTCTAGATGTAATAATATAAAAGTTTAGTGACCAGGATTCTGGAGAAGGGTCTGGATTACATTTCTAGATGTAATAATATAACAAGTTATAGTGACCAGGATTCTGGAGAAGGGTCTGGATCATTTTAGATGTAGTAATAGAACAAGTTATAGTGACCAGGATTCTGGAGAAGGGTCTGGGGACATTTCTTTGATGTAATATTATAAACAAGTTATAGTAACCAGGATTTGGAGAAGGGGCTGGATATATTTTCTAGATGTAAAAATATAACAGTTCTAGTGACCGGATTCTGGGGAAGGGTCTGGATACATTTCTAGATTTTAATAATATAACAAGTTCAGTGATGGGATTCTGGAGAAGGGTTGGATACATTCTTGATGTAATAATTTAACAAGTTATATGACCGGGGTTCTGAAGAAGGGTCTGGATACATTTCTAGATGTAATTTAATATAACAAGTTATAGTGACAGGATTCTGGAGAAGGGTTGGATACATTTCTAGATGTAAAAAATATAACAAGTACAGTGACTGGGATTCTGGAGAAGTGTCTGGGATACATTTCTAGATGTAATAATATAACAAGTTATAGTGACCAGGATTCTGGAGAAGGGTTGGATACATTTCTAGATGTTTAATTTAAAATAACAAGTTATAGTGACCAGGAATTCTGGAGAAGGGGCTGGATACATTTCTAGATGTAGTAATAGAACAAGTTATAGTGACCAGGATTCTGGAGAAGGGTCTGGGGGACATTCTAGATGTAATATTATAACAAGTTATAGTAACCAGGATTCTGGAGAAGGGTCTGGGGTATTTTTTCTAGATGTAATAATATTTAACAAATTCTAGTGACCAGGATTCTGGAGAAGGGTCGGATTACATTTCTAGATGTAATAATATAACAAGTTACAGTGACTGGGATTTGGAGAAAGGGCTGGATTACATTTCTAGATGTAATAATTTAAAAAAGTTTATAGTGACCGGGATTCTGAAGAAGGGTCTGGATACATTTCTAGATGTAATAATATTAACAATGTTATAGTGAAACCCGGATTTTTGGGAGAAGGGTCTGGATACATTTCTAGATGTAGTAATAGAACAAGTTATAGTGACCAGGATTTGGAGAAGGGTCTGGGGGCATTTCTAGATGTTAAAATTATAACAAGTTATTGTAAACCAGGATTTCTGGAGAAGGGTCTGGATATATTTCTAGATGTAATAATATAAAAAAGTTCTAGTGACAGGATTCTGGAGAAGGGTCTGGATACATTTCTTGATGTAATTATTATAACAAGTTACAGTGGGCTGGGATTCTGGAGAAGGGTCTGGATACATTTCTAGATGTAATAATTTAACAAGTTTATAGTGACCGGGATTTTGAAGGAAGGGTCTGGATACATTTCTAGATGTAATAATATAACAAGTTACAGTGACTGGATTCTGGAGAAGTGTCTGGATACATTTCTAGATGTATAATATAAAAAGTTATAGTAACCAGGATTCTGGAGAAGGGTTTGGGTATATTTCTAGATGTAATAATATAAACAAGTTCTAGTGACCCGGATTGGAGAAGGGTCTGATACATTTCTAGATGTAATAATATAACAAGTACAGTGACTGGGGTTCTGGAGAAGGGGGCTGGATACATTTCTAGATGTAATAATTTAACAAGTTATAGTGACCGGGATTCTGAAGAAGGGTCTGGATACATTTTAGATGTAATAATATAACAATTACAGTGACCAGGATCTGGAAAAGGGTCTGGAGACATTTCTAATGTAATAATATAACAAGTTATAGTGACCGGGAATTCTGGAGAAGTGTCTGGATACTTTTCTAGATGTAATAATATAAAAAGTTATAGTGACCGGGGATTCTGGAGAGGGGTATTTGATCCAGGGATTTATTCCAATTGCCAGATTGGAGTCGGGAAGGAATTTTGTCCCTCAAATGAGGACAATTGGCTTCTACCTTATTGGGTCTTTTTTTTGCCTTCCTCTGGATCAACACTTTAGCAATACTTAAGCAAAATGGGCTGAACTGGATGGACGTATGTCTGTTTTTCGGCCTTGCAAACTATGAAACTATATTTCTAATATTTTAAATTGAAAGGGACATTCCGGGAAAATTTAAAGGAGCCTTAAGGACTAGAGCCCGGCAGAGAAACTTGAAGAACATCAAAGAACTATTATTAGAAGAAACTGATTGGCAAATACAAAATTTAATGTTCTGTAAAACTTGGATGAAGAACACTTCAGAAAAAAATTTATTCTAAGCACTTTAGCTCCACTTTAGTCACGGTATTGGCACAGTTGAGAAATTTATGTTATCTAGGTTGCATTTTTGAGTCTTTTTTTGTCATACATTGAGCTTTTTTGTTTTCTTTTTTTTTTTTTGTATTTCGTTAATTTCTGGTATTATAGGAGGTACAATGCCCAGAAAAAAAATCCCTAAATGTCTGTTTTTTAAAATTTTAATAGCACGAAGATGCAGGAAAATTACGTCTTAAAGTGGTTGCTCCTTTAAAGGATGGTAATTTTAACACACAAATATAGTTTTGGACTGTTTATTGTTAAATCGATAAATAGATAGATATGAGATGGGTAGATAGATAGATAGATCTGAAGCTTGACATCTACTTCAAGCTCATTCTTCTTGATTAAATGTAAAATTTTATATTACATATTAAGGAAAGGCTTGGTCTAGTTACCGTAAATTTATCCGAATTTCTCTATACATCTGCTAGAGTCAAATTCTAGAGCTGCAGATCTATTTAAAAACAGAGCCATTCCTGTGGAGCCATTGAGGAACTTCCGTCACTTTGTATACCCGGGGGGCCATGATAACATTATTATTGTTCAAGAATAAGGAGATATCCAGATTCTCATATCGCAGAATAACGTTGTAAGAAATAAGTGCATCTTCCTCCTTCTCTTTATGAGCCAGGACTGGGTCATGAGTGAAGGCAACTTGACTATATCACTTATTTCACTGTCAAAGGTTTCTCAGACTGGCCTGACCTCCAGATATCGATCTTCTTACTGATTCTATTGATGTACATTGTTATCCTTGCGGAAAACTCCAGCATTGCTTCACTGATCGCCCTGGATCATCGTCTCCACACTCCCATGTACTTCTTCTTATTCAATCTATCGTCTTTGGACATTTTGTACACCACCGTCACCCTCCATAAGATACCGGCAATGGTTATTTCAGGTGTAAACACGATCTCTTTTAATGATTGTATGACACAAATGTATTTTTACATCTCAAGTGTCTGTAATGAGTTCTTGATCTTGACCGCTATGAGCTATGACCGCTATGTTGCTATTTGCCACCCTCTACACTATCCGGTCATGATGAACATGAAGGTCTGTGCCTTGTTGGCCGGAGTCTGTTGGGTCTTAAGTTTCATTGAGGCGGCTCCTCAGACTTGTATCATCTCTGAATACTTCTGCTTCAAGTTCAATGAAATCAACCACTTCTTTTGCGATATTCTGGCTATTATGGAACTCTCCTGCACTGATAGTGATGTTCTTAAAGGTTTCATCCTCTTTGAATCCATCTTTGTTTGCATCATCCCTTTCTTCTTGACTCTCACGTCTTATGTTTACATTATAAAAACCATTCTGAAGATCCGCTCCAACACGGGAAGACTCAAAGCTTTCTATACGTGTTCCTCACATCTTACTGTGGTGGTCATCCTGTATCTAACCATCTTCTGTTTGTACAGTAAACCCACTTCCATGGTGTCTCTGCACTCCGATAAACTGTTCTCACTGTTATATATTGTGATCATACCAACTCTGAACCCTCTTATCTACAGCCTAAAAAATCAAGATGTCAGGCTGGCTTGGAAATATTGCTTAAATAAGATCAGAAACATTTCTTGAATAGAATGTATCTGCTGTAGTGCAAAAAATCTTTTACAAACATGGAAAGGCCCCACTCTTCCATATCTACACTTAGTCTTAGAAAAATTATCATTTTTGTTACATATGGATTGGGTTAAAGTGTCCTTAAAAAAAATAATCTACGGTCAAGAAATTATTTTCGACATAGCAACTCATAATAACTATCCTCCCTAATAATTTACAGATGTAGCAGAACTAAAAAGCTAGAAACAATTTATGGTTTTGCACATCAATAACAGTAGAACACTATCAACTAAAGAAATTATCAAAGGGGACATAGGAAAATTTTGAAAAAGCATTTCTGCTATCTAGGATACAAATTTTGAGGTTCTTAGTTCACATTTTTGATCAAAATTGCTTAAGCAATTTTGATCAAAAATGTGAATTAAGAACCTCAAAATTTGTCATGTATCCTAAATAGCAGAACTGCTTTTTCAAAAATTCCTATGTCCCCTTTGATAGTTTCTTTAGTTGATAGTGTTCTACTGTTAGCAGAACTAAAAAGAACATATAATGCACCGTGATATCACGGCACAGAGTGTTATCTCTACTTTCTCAATGCTTTTCAATGGTCTTTGTTTACAGATGAGAGCAGATAACACAAAAAGCCGTGATATCATGGTCAAACAAGACTCTGCTACATCTGTATATCTCGCATTCAGTTATGTTTTTAATCCACTACGCAGATCTTGGAGGAGTCTATAGACTCCCTCCAGTTTTTAGAAAGGATGTAATGGAGCTAAAGAAAGTACCAAGACGAGCAACCAAACTAATAAGGGGGATGGAGCATCTTAGATATGAGGAGCATAAAAGAATTAAACTTTTTTAGTCTTGAGAAAAGGCAACTTCGGGGAGACATGATTAATTTAAATAAGTGTATAAATGGCTCCTATAAAAAGTATGGGGGAAAGCTATTTCATGTAAAACCCCCTCTAAAGGCAAGGGGACATTCCCACCATCTGGAGAAAAAAAGGATTCAATCTCCAGGGGAGAAAAGAGTTCTTAACCATGAGAACTGTGAATCTGTGGAATATTTGTCTGTGTAGGTGGTCAGAGCAGGAACAGGTGAGGGTTTCAAGAAAGACTCAGATAACCACTCACTACTAAATAATATTTATACTTATGTAACCATATAAGATACCTGATGGCAATTCTGGGATCAGGAATAAAATCTTCCTTTACGGCTGATTGGTTCTTGCCTTGTAGGATCCAAAGTACAGGCAGTCCTCGACTTACACTGTTTCGACTTACATCTGTTCCCTAGTAACAAACGGAGACTTATGGGGCATGCTGGAACTTGTCGTTCCATGTTCCACAGCAGATACTAGCTGTGGAACGACAAGTTCCAGCATGCCACAGCAGCAGATGAGGTGAAAATGAGATGAAATATTCTTAACAGGGGCACAGACAGCAAAACAAATGTGAAAACCCTTCCCTGCACTATCCAAAACTAAGAAAAACCCTTTTGTGGTGTGGTAAATTTCGTGTTATTGATTACTCTCTCTCATACTGGCCACTGGAAGCACAATATGGCCTCTCATGGCAAAGAACTGTTTGATGATCAGAAATAAAGAATTATTGCTCTACTTAAAGATGGCCGAGACTTTTAGAAGATTGCCAACACCCTGAAACTGGCAAAGACCATACAGCGGTTTAACAAGACAGGTTCCACTCAGGCCTCACCATGGTTTACCAAAGAAGTTGAGTGCATGTTCTAGATGACAAATCCGGAGATGAGTGCTGCCAGCATTGCTGCAGAAGTTACAGGGGTGGGAGGTCAGTTTGTTAGTGCTTAGACCATACGTCGCACACTGCATCAAATCACTCTGCATGGCTGTCATCCCAGAAGGAAGCCTCTTCTCAAGATGATGCACAAGAAAGCTCACAAACAGTTTGCTGAAGACAAGCAGACTAAGGACATGATTAACTGGAACCATTTTCTGTTCTCTGATAAGATTAAGACAGACTTATTCTGTTCAGATAGTGTCAGGCATGTGTGGCGGCAACCAGGTGAGGAGTACAAAGACAAGTGTGTCTGCCTACAGCCAAGCAAGGTGGTGGGAGTTTCATGATTTGGGGCTGCATGAGTACTGCCTGCAGTGGAGAGGTACAGTTTATTGATGGAACCATGAATGCAAACATGTACTGTGACATACTGAAGCAAAGCATGATCCCCTTCCTTCTGGGCCTCAGGGCAGTATCTAACATGATAACGACCCCAAACACCTCCAAGACGACCACTGCTTTGCTAAAGAAAATGAGGGTAAAGGTGCTGGACTGGCCAAGCGTCTCCAGACGTAAACCCTATTGAGCATCTGTGGGGCCTCCTCAAATAGAAGGTGGAGGAGCACAAGGTCTCTAACATCCACCAGCTCCGTGATATCTTCATAGAGGAGGGAAGAGGATTTCAGTGGCTGCAACCTGTGAAGCTCTAGTGACCTCCATGCCCAAGAGAGTTAAGGCAGTGCTGGAAAATAATGGAGACCATGCAAAATATTGACACTATGGGCGACATGTATGATCGGGCTTTTCGCCTGTTTTTGGCGTATACTGCGCCTCCCAGCCCGAATCCCGCTGTCGGACGCGGGGATTCAGTGTTAGGCGCAGCGTTCACCACTCTCAGCTGCTCCCCGCATGAAGGGGCGGGCAGTGGGCGCGGTGTGGGCGCGGGGTAGGCGTTCCAGGGCGGGACGCGGCGCGCTCGTATACTCCGAGGCATGTACGATGGCGAGTCGGCAAAGCGAGGCGCAGTGCAGCGCTCGGCAGCTCCGACAGGCAGACCAGGTTTTTTTTTGGTCTAAATCCTCCGGCGAAGTGAAGCAGGATCCAAACATGTGAGGAAGCAGATAGAAGATCGCGACAGAAATCTCGGCGCTCCGCTCCGTGCAGCAGGAGTATGATTCCGAAAATATCACCTTTATAAAGGCGGAAAACATTGTCAGAAAAGAGCTGAACATAAAAAATAAACATAATTTAAAAAAAATCACTTTCCAAAACTCTAGAACGGCGCAATATCAAGAAGTATGATATTGGAAATTGCCGGGAAATACAGTAATTCAATTTCTGAAACCTATTCTCATTGGTCGGCATAAACCGACCAATGAGAATAGGAGCGACAGTGAACCATTAAAACCTATGGGATAGGATTGACCAATCAGAATCCACGGCGGGATAATTCAAAATACAGTAAAAAGACAGAAAAGAGCTGATTGGCTGAGTTAGCGGGGCTTGGCTAGCTCGGCCAATCAGAATAGGAGCAACAAGGACCCATTCTAGTCTATGGAGAAGTTTAGACCAATCAGAATCCATGGCGGGATAATTCAAAATACAGTAAAAAGACAGAAAAGAGCTGATTGCCTGAGCTAGCGGGGGCTTGGCTAGCTCGGCCAATCAGAATAGGAGCGACAAAGACCCATTCTAGTCTATGGAGAAGTTTAGACCAATCAAAATCCACGGCGGGATAATTCAAAATACAGTCAAAAGACAGAATAGAGCTGATTGGTTGAGCTAGCGGGGGCTTGGCTATCCCGGCCAATCAGAGTGCGAGCTACTTCTCCCATTATAGTCTATGGAGAGATGGGCGCAATGCAATCTCGGCTCTCAGCGCCGTGGTGCATGAAGTATTAATCCAAAAATTATTTTTATTAAGTGTCAAACATTATCAGATAAAGAGCAGAACCCTTCGTTACAAATAAAACAGTTAAAAACCCGAACAACGCGTTTGTCGCCGAGACCGGCGCTACATAGGGAATTGCAATAGAGAGAATTGCCGGGAAATACAGTAATTCAAATTGTTTAAGCTATTCTCATTGGTCGGCAGAAGCCAGCCAATCAGAATTGGAGCGACAAGACCCATTTTATCCTATGGAGAAGTTTGGACCAATCAGAATAGGAGCGACAAAGTCCCATTACATCCTATGGAGAAGTTTGGACCAATCAAAATCAAAGGCGGGACAGTTCAAAATACAGTAAAAAGACAGAAAAGAGCTGATTGGCTGAGCTAGCGGTGGCTTGGATATCCCAGCCAATCACAGCGCGAGCTACCTCTCCCATTATAGTCTATGGAGAGATGGGCGCTCTGAAATCTCGGCGCTCAGCGCCGTGCGGCATGAAGTATTAATAAAAAAATCATTTTTATTAAGTGTAAAACATTATCAGATAAAGAGCAGAACCCTTCTTTACAAATAAAGCAGTTAAAAAAACCCGAACAACGCGTTTGTCGCCGAGACCGGCGCTACATAGGAAATTGCAATAGAGAGAATCGCCGGGAATACAGTAATTCAAATTGTTTAAGCTATTCTCATTGGTCGGCATAAACCAGCCAATCAGAATAGGAGCGACAATGTCCCATTATAACCTATGGAGGAGAATTGACCAATCAGAATAGGAGCGACAGGGACCCATTATAACCTATGGAGAAAAATTGACCAATCATATTCCAAGGCGGGACAGTTCAAAATACAGTAAAAATGCAGAAACGAGCTGATTGGTTGAAGCGGCGGGGGCTCGTCCAGCTTAGCCAATCAGAGCGCGAGCTACTTTCTCATAGAGTTCTATGGGGAAAAGAAATGCAGAGCGAGCTCTGTGATTGGCTAAGTTAAAAGAGGCGCCGTTATTTGGACCAATGGGAGAGCGAGCGACGCTCCTATGGGTTTTCTAATGCAATCTGAAATCAAACTGTACACGGCCGAAATCAAATTATAAGACTACAGAAGTTGTCCCGATTTGTATATAAAATGAATAATAATATGGGGGTAACGAAAAAAAAAATATTAAATCAATAAAATCATGTTTATTTCTTTATTTTCGTTGCACCCATACTATTGATCCTTGGCTAATGAAAATATCTAATGGCAGGGAACATGAACGAACTTTGAAGGGAGGGGGAGAGCAAAGAGAACAAATCCTGTGTCTGCTGTATAGAAAATCTGCTGGTTGTAATGTAATTATATGAGTAAACATGCAGACACTCCTGGCTCAGCCCTACTCCCTCCCCCACTGCAGCAGTTCGTGAAAGCTGAATGCTTGGATCTTATTTTCTCTCCTGAGCAAATAAGAGGGAGAAAACAAAACCTGTACAGCTTGCGCACAATACAGTTATCCTCTGTGGTTTAGCCAAACAACGTTTGCGCAACTACAGAGACTAAAATTCAGCCTCGCAAGCGTGCATGGGAGGTGGTGCGATGACATCATGGAGGAGGCACTTGTTTTTTTTAAACACAGAAACACAACGCCCCTTTTTTCAAGGCTCGAGAGGACAGTTTAGCCTCTAAGGTGAGGAACTCACTTCATAGCAATCATTGTCTGATAAGTCCAGGGCCCACCTCTGCGACCCACACAGGTCTCCTAAAGGAGGCCCGAAACCTCTGAACAGAGAGGTGGTCGAGATTCTCCCATGTGCATGAAGAGCAGTTCCCAGTTTAGCCAAGCGGTGATGCTCAGCTGTAATCAGAACTCCTATTCATGTGTATGAGAGAATCCCAACCACCTCTCCGTTCCGAACGGAAAGGTTTCGGGGCTTGTTTAGGAGATAAGTGTGGGACTCACACCTATAAGACAATGATGAAATATCCTAGCAATATGCCATCATTGGCTAAAGTGAGACAACCCCTTTAAACTCACAGCACATATCCGGCTCAAACTGAAGGAAACCCCCAGTAAACAATGGAGGATCCTTAACAGCACAATATAAATGTTGATAGAGGATGTCAAGATGAAATATAATGAACCATGTGATAAACCATATAGTACAAACAAATAATATACAAAAAGAATACACTCCGTATACTTATTCAAAATGTTTTATTCAATCAGTAGTATAACCCAATGAATAAAAGAAACCCAATAGTCTCAGAAAGGCAAAGCATTTGGTAAAAAAGAATAGTATTAGAGCCAAATACAACAAAAAAACAATAGAAGAACCAACGGGCTGGATGATTCTCCTATTGCTATTGCATTTCTTCACGATTGTCTAAGCTTTATTTTTCTACTCATTTTTATGGTCCCCGTAGGACTTGACTATGCGGTCATTCTGTCAGGTGAACGCTATGATGCAATACAGTATTGCAGTGAAAAGAACATTTGCTGCTCATCTATTACACTCTGCCAGATAGGTGTAGTAACATGGCTGACCTAGGAGCCTAGGAGTCTTTCTTCAGAACAGTATTTAAGATGAGTGAACTTGGTAACCGTCAAAAGGCTTAAATGCCACCATTACTATTGACCACTGTCCAGTTATGACCGATACTGCCTGCTGATAGTGAATGTTGGTGGTAGTTAAAGTGGTTTTGCCACAAAGTAAAATTGACGTGGGAAGCTTGCAAATTAAATAATAAACATTTTCACCATTCATTATTATTAAAAATTCTGCACTGTTTTTGTTTTAGCTGCTCCTTTAGTGATCCATTGTTTACAGCTCATCTCCGGGGGATACGACCAGGGCTGAGAGCTCCACAGTCCTGGTCGCACATGCTCAGACATCATCTCTCCTCTCAGGCAGCTACTGAGTGTTCAAACCTAGGTGCTGTCATTCTACTCCTGTCCTCTGTTCTCCTTAGTAATATGTCAAACAGTGCAAATAAATAAAAAAGAAACCTCAATCAGGTCTGTGCATTGATAAAGAGAAATAAAATCCACAGGTTTGGTTCCTGCATGGATTTGAACCGAGGACCCTTGTGCCTGGAGGCAAAAGTTTTACCTCTGAGCTACATTGTAGCTACTTACAGTTCTACACATAAACAGACCTTTCTTTCACTAGAGATAGGAAAGGCCTGGTGATGTCAGCCTGCTGGGTCACATGATATGCAATTCAAACAAATCACACGCCCACTACTGAGCACACAGAGCTGAAGAATTGGATGCACGAGGCATGAAATAAAATCGTGGCAAAACCCCTTTAACAGCCATCAACTATGTCTATAGAATGGGCTCAGGTCCCAAACTGCTTCTTACTCCCCGTCCCAACAGCCTGAGCTATATGTACGCCAAAAATCAAGAACAGGTTAAAGAGTTAATATGCTAATAATGACTGATAGATGAAGCCCCCTTACTAATGACTGATAGGTGAAGCCCCCTTACTAATGACTGAAAGGTGAAGCCCCCTTACTAAAGACTGATAGTTGAAACCCCATTACTAATGACTGATAGGTGAAAACCCCTTACTAATGACTGATAAGTGAAGCCCCCTTACTAATGACTGATAGGTGAAGCCCCCTTACTAATAACTGATAGGTGAAAACCCCTTACTAATGACTGATAGGTGAAAACCCCTTACTAATTACTGATAGGTGAGGCCCCCTTAATAAATACTGAAAGGTTAAAACCCCTTACTAATTACTGATAGATAAAGCCCCCTTACTAATGACTGATAGGTGAAAACCCCTTACTAATGACTGATAAGTGAAGCCCCCTTACTAATGACTGATAGGTGAAACCCCATTACTAATGACTGATAGGTGAAATCCCCTTACTAATGACTGATAGGTGAAGCCCCCTTACTAATGACTGATAGGTGAAACCCCATTACTAATGACTGATAGGTGAAATCCCCTTACTAATGACTAATAGGTGAAGCCCCCGTTCAAATGACTGATAGGTGAAGACCCCTTACTAATGACTGATAAGTGAAACCCCCTTACTAATGACTAATAGGTGAAGCCCCCTTACTAATGACTGATAGGTGAAAACCCCTTACTAATGACTGATAGGTGAAGCCCCCTTACTAATGACTGATAGGTGAAACCCCCTTACTAATGACTGATAAGTGAAGCCCCCTTACTAATGACTGATAGGTGAAACCCCATTACTAATGACTGATAAGTGAAGCCCCTGTACTAATGACTGATAGGTGAAAACCCCTTACTAATGACTTAGGTGAAGCCCCCTTACTAATGACTGATAGGTGAAACCCCCCTTACTAATGACTAATAGGTGAAAACCCCTTTCTAATGACTGATAGGTGAAACCCCCTTACTAATGACTGGTAGGTGAAACCCCATTACTAATGACTGAAAAGTGAAGCCCCCTTACTAATGACTGATAGGTGAAGCCTCCTTACTAATGACTGATAGGTGAAAACCCCTTACTAATGACTGATAAGTAAAACCCCCTTACTAATGACTGATAGGTGAAGCCCCCTTACTAATGACTGATAGGTGAAGCCCCCTTACTAATGACTGATAGGTTAAGCCCCCTTACTAATGACTGATAAGTGAAGACCCCTTACTAATGACTGATAGGTGAAACCCCCTTACTAATGACTGGTAGGTGAAACCCCATTACTAATGACTGAAAAGTGAAGCCCCCTTACTAATGACTGATAGGTGAAACCCCATTACTAATGACTGATAGGTGAAAACCCCTTACTAATGACTGATAAGTGAAGCCCCCTTACTAATGACTGATAGGTGAAACCCCATTACTAATGACTGATAGGTGAAATCCCCTTACTAATGACTGATAGGTGAAGCCCCCTTACTAATGACTGATAGGTGAAACCCCATTACTAATGACTGATAGGTGAAAGCCCCTTACTAATGACTGATAGGTGAAACCCCATTACTAATGACTGATAGGTGAATACCCCTTACTAATGACTGATAGGTGAAAACCCCTTACTAATGACTAATAGGTGAAGCCCCCTTACTAATGACTGATAGGTGAAAACCCCTTCCTAATGACTGATAGGTGAAGCCCCCTTACTAATGACTGATAGGTGAAACCCCCTTACTAATGACTGATAAGTGAAGCCCCCTTACTAATGACTGATAGGTGAAACCCCCTTACTAATGACTGATAGGTGAAACCCCATTACTAATGACTGATAAGTGAAGCCCCTTTACTAATGACTGATAGGTGAAAACCCCTTACTAATGACTTAGGTGAAGCCCCCTTACTAATGACTGATAGGTGAAACCCCCTTACTAATGACTGATAGGTGAAGCCCCCTTACTAATGACTGATAAGTAAAACCCCCTTACTAATGACTGATAGGTGAAGCCCCCTTACTAATGACTGATAGGTAAAGCCCCCTTACTAATGACTAATAGGTGAAAACCCCTTACTAATGACTGATAGGTGAAGCCCCCTTACTAATGACTGGTAGGTGAAACCCCTTACTAATGACTGATAAGTGAAGCCCCCTTACTAATGACTGATAGGTGAAGCCTCCTTACTAATGACTGATAGGTGAAAACCCCTTACTAATGACTGATAGGTGAAGCCCCCTTACTAATGACTGATAGGTGAAACCCCCTTACTAATGACTAATAGGTGAACCCCCTTACTAATGACTGATAAGTGAAGCCCCCTTACTATTGACTGATAGGTGAAACCCCCTTACTAATGACTGATAAGTGAAACCCCCTTACTAATGACTGATAGGTGAAGCCCCCTTACTAATGACTGATAGGTGAAAACCCCTTACTAATGACTGATAGGTGAAACCCCCTTACTAATGACTGATAGGTGAAGCCCCCTTACTAATGACTGATAGGTGAAGCCCCCTTACTAATGACTGATAGGTGAAACCCCCTTACTAATGACTGATAGGTGAAGCCCCCTTACTAATGACTGATAGGTGAAGTGTGGTATAAACCCCCATATGTCTTTTTTTTCAGCCAATGCAATTTCCACATGAATTAACGGAAAGTTAGACACGTGTGGTTCTCATCCTTTAAGTCTAATCCAGTGACCAGGCGGACGAGGGATCTGGGCAAGACCTGGAAAACCCTTACTGTGTGTGGGGAGCACTATCCTGGTTGGAAGCCATAAGAGGTGACACATGTGCCCATAGAACGTCCTGCACATATTGCTGAGCTGTTAGTGTCCTTGTATCACTACTAGGGTTGAGCAACTGTCATATGTGATGGCTCCAGATCATCACACGAGCAGTCGGGGCAGGTTGTTGCTCCACAGCAAAGGCAGGATTGAAGGGCTGACCATTCTTTAATACAACCATCACTGGATCCCAAACAGATCCTGTATTTGTTGCTAAAGATGATGTGGTTCCATAGCAGTCTAGATGATTTGTTCACGACACCACTGCAAATTAAGGTGGCTGGCTGTTAATGGCAGGACACGTAATGGTCTCATGATGGCAAATTTCCTGATGCTTAGTACCTAAAAATAATCCGGGCAGAGACTGAGGTGTGATAAATGGGCCTGTTTCTGGATGGTGCACAAAGAACCTGTGGGGACTGCTTGTGCTTGTTAGCAGACAATGCTCTCCAGTGGTGGCCTGTCTGTGCTGTACTATCTATATATATAGGACATAGGACACCATCTTGGACTGTCCTGGAGGTAACACTTAGCTTTCATCATTGCCATTCTTTTGTAAGGCAGTTATGACACAAAGGTCACTCTGACATAGTATCGTTCAACACTGGCCTCAGCCAGCTTTATTCCTCCATAGGTTGCAGTACACAAAACAGCATACAAAATCCTTGACCGTCTGGCCAATAATAGAACACACAGAGACCCCTCTAAAGTGGTCTGGACCTATGGCCTAGCACCACCATTACCGTACAGTCACTGTACAGGCTTCCCGCAAGCCCTGGAGGGTTAGAGCCTCCTCTCACCGCCTCCATTGCTGCTCCAAACTTCAGGTAGCACACCACTTCCCCCGTCTTCATGTAGCAGCAGGCTTTTACAGACCTGGTACATCCTGGACCTGGAACATGGGAACAGCCTTTCTCCCAACACTATACCCATTCTGAAAAAGCCAGCCCATAATAGCTGCATAGCAGCCATATTAGGTACAAGTGTCAGCAACCCACTGTTACTGACCCACAATTGTTGGCTTCCCCACCAAGACCAGGACCTGCTGTACATATATGAATATATATGTATACATAAATATATAAGTATACTTGTATAAACTGTGTATCTCTCTCTATATATAGATAGATAATATATATATTATATATATATATATATATATAAATATATATTATATTTATGTATATATATATATATATATATATATATATATATATATATATATATATATATATAATATGTTAAGTTATGTTACAACATGTTTTGGTTGGGAAGGTGATATTATTTAATATAATATTATTTTTGTAGTGGTGCCAACACTTTACTCTATAGAGAATATAATAATGACAAAATTAAAATTAAGAGACTGAGCATAATAACCATGTAACTGGTCACAGAGGAGCACAATCCATTAAGGACTTGTTATGAAGCTCGTCTGGAGACTGTGCACCTTCTATATGTATAACTAAAGAGTCTGTGGCTGAACTCATCCATTAATGCCTCGGTAGTTTATATTACACTAGTATTTGTCACACCTTATGGACCATGCACAACCACTAACTTCCATATATAATATATCTCCTGTCTACGTTATATTTGCACGTAACTAACTTTGGTTTACTGAGGAGTCTCTAAGAGCCCAATGTTGTCATCCTAAAGAATATCTCTATCCGAACATGGATGAGAAAAATCAGACCATGGTGCTTTACTTCATTCTTAAAGGGATTTCAGATGATGCTGAACTTCAAGCTCTGGTCTTCCTCTTGGTTCTTCTCATCTATCTTGTCACATTGGGTGGTAACATGACTATTCTTCTCTTGGTTCTCTTGGACTCTGAGCTCCACACCCCTATGTACTTCTTTTTATGTAACCTGGCTATTTTAGACTTATCTTCCACCACGGTTACCCTACATCAGGTCCTGACTATGTTTGTAACTGGTAAAAATACCATATCTTTTATTGCGTGTATGGTGGAGGTGTTCATCTTTTCCTGGCTATCGGGCAATGAGTTGATACTACTAACAGCAATGAGTTATGACCGTTACGTTGCCATCTGCAAACCTCTGCATTACACAAAGATCATGCACGATGGGTTCTGTTCAGCATTGGCCATCTTCTGTTGGACCATTAGTCTTTTACAGATACTACCTCCCATGGTTATTCTATTAAGATTCCCTTGTTACATGTCTCAGGTCATTGACCATTTCTTCTGTGACATCATGCCATTGATTGATCTCACCTGCAGTGACACCTCCACTTTACAATTACTGATATTCACCGAGGGGGTCGTGCTGTCAACCTTCACCCCATTTCTTCTCACCTTCATCTCTTATGTGTTCATTATTACTGCCATATTAAGGATACGGTCCAGTAGTGGGAGATCGAAAGCTTTCTACACATGTTCCTCCCACCTCATGGTGATTGGTCTTCATTATTCTAGTCTCGTCTGTCAGTATCTGACTCCCATTCGCACCTTCAAATCCAATAAACTTTTGGCTTTGTTGAACACAGCTCTAGTGCCAATGCTGAATCCGATTATATACAGCTTGAAAAATCAGGTTGTGAAATCAGCCTTTCAACGAAAACTTTACTATTTTAGATTTCAAAGGTCGTTAGATCAACTTAAGCCAAAACAATGAAGGAGTATTCAAAAAAAAAAAAAAAACATACGAAGAGGCAAATTGCATACAACATATGATACAATGGTCCTCACTACGTGTTCCAAATTATTATGCAGAATTGATTTAAGTGCCATAAAGTTGTAATTTTTTTCTATTTCAATGAAACTGGATGTTTCTATGTCTCAGGGCTCTTTGGATCACTGCAGTCAATCTCAAACACCTGTGATATAAAATTTGCCTTGTGCCCAATTAAAGGAAACGTACTGAAGGACGTTCCCTATTAATAAACAGCTACAAGTTTCTAACAATATGGGAAAGAAAGCGGATCTCTCTGCTGCTGAAAAGTGTCAAATAGTGCAATGCCTAGGATAATGGTATGAAAACATTAGATAGTTCATGAACAAGCCACGTGTGATCATGGTATGGTCAAGAGATCTGTGGCTGATTCCGAGCATAGACAGGTACATAGAGACAAAGGAAGAATCAGTAACTTTTTTGAACGATAAATTTATAAAATAGGTAGAAGATGCACAAAAACAATTACAAAACAGACAACAGCTATCTGAAGCTGTTGGACCCTCTGGAGTCCCACCAACCTCAAGGTGTAGCATCCTCCAGAGGCTGCAGTTGTCCATAAGTCTACTATTCAGCCACTCCTGACCAGTGCCCACAAACAGAAATGGCTGTAGTGAGCCCACACATACATAAAGACTTATTACTAATGAGCACCATGGCACCATGACCCAACCAGGCTGTGACATTAGTAGGGATGAGGCGGAGTCATGTTTTGGGCCGGAATCGTGGGGAGAGAACAGGTCAGCCCCTTTAAGGGACCTGATTGGGTGAAAATGACCTCTGCAAAGTATATAGAGTTTCTGATTGACCACTTTCTTCCATAGTGTTAAAATAAGAACCGCACCTTCCGTAGCAAAATCCTTTTCATGCGAAATATCCCATCTCAAGATGCAAAGAAGACCTTGTGGTCATTGGCAGCTATTGGCATACAAGGAGAGAGACTCATGGTGCAGTCACCATCCCACCCAGACCTTAACCCAATTTTGGAGTCTCCTCAAGCAAAAGATCTATGACGTTGGGAGGCCACTTACATCCAAACATCAGCTCTGGGAGGCGATTCTGAACCCAGTAAAAAAAAATTCAAGCAGAAACGCTCCAAAACCTTACAAGCTCAATGAATGTAAGAATTGTGAAGGTGACATCAGAGTAGGCACCTACATCACCACGGAACGTGGCCTGTTACCATGTTTTTGATTGAAATAGCTCCTGATTTCGGTAAATGTGACCTCTTAATGCTGCTGATTCCAAATTGTTCATTTTCAGTTATTTACGACCTATAAAGAGTTTTGTAACTCTGTTGCGTGGAATAATTTGGAGCAGGACATTCTGAGTCTTCTCAATCTGGAAAAAAGAATTATTCCCATTGAGAGGTTGGGCCAATAAAACTTGATTTATTCTCTAACAATTGATGGTTTCAACATTATTCTCACCGCCAATTGCATTGACCAGTTTGGTCAATCAGGGAAAAAATATAATTAGCACAATAATTTGGAACGGCGTAGAAGATCTTTTTAGGGCACAGGTGTCAAATTCAGGGCTCGAGGGTCTAATCTCGCCCACCACTCTCTTTTAGGTGGCGTCTGAGAACTTAAACACAGCTGGTGGGCAACTCACAGGCGGTGGCACGGCTCTGACAGCCCTACCAAGGCACTTAGGCGCTCTCCAATGGCCCTTTGAGGGCAACCACAATACTGTTGCAGCACACAGTGAAAACGAGTTTGACACTTGCAGGGTATGCTCACTCAAGGGATCGCTGTTTTCTATGTTAAAGATCTTGCAAAAACAAGTCACTTTGCAATATGTGTCCATTAACAGTGTCCTACCTATTCCTAGATATCCCCTCTGGTATGGGCTGCATCAGCTCCTCAGGTCGCTATAGCTACAGACCTGTTTGATCGCTCTTGATAGGCTGCCAGCACTGGTTGCTATGGCTACAGACCTGACTTCAACTGCAGCCTAGTGGAAGCCAGTAAACACACACCTGAATTCAAAGTAAAACCAAGAAAACAGGACTGAGGTAAAATGAATCAATGTAGTGAGACAACCCCTTTAGGCTGTGTTCACACAGCTTATTCTGGGATGTATTTCAGCCCGTAAATCGCGCCGTACTGTGCGAATTACGGGCTGAAATACATCCCAGTCATTACAGTAATACACAGTTGTCATCGAGCGGGGAGAGAAGTGACATGTCAATTATTCACGGCGTATACGTGCTGAGAATAATGAATGTCTATGGGGCCGGCGGGTTGCCAGCCCCCACGCCCCCGTACACACGGCGTACTTGCGGGGGCGAAATACGTCCCGCAATTAAGCCGTGTGAACATAGCCTTAAGGTGAGTGAACTTGGTGACCTGTCAAAAGGCTTAAATGCCACCACTACCATTGACCATTGTCCAGGATCAGAGTTATGACCGAGTTACTACCTGCTACCGGTGGATGTTGGTGGTAGTTAACAGTTATCACCTATGTCTATAGAATATGCTCAGGTCCCAGACTTACTCCCTATCCCAACAGCCTGAGCTATATGTATGCCAAAGTTTAAGAACAGGTTAAAGTTAGTATGCTACTAATGACTGATAGGTGAAGCCCTCTTACTAATGACTGATAGGTGAAGTGTGGAAGAAACCACCAAATGCCTTTTTTTCAGCCAATGCAATTTCCACGTGAATTAACGGAAAGGTAGACACATGTGTGGTTCTCATCCTTTAAGTCTAATCCAGTGACCAGGCGGGCGAGGGAATCTGGACGAGACCTGGAAAACCCTTACTGTGTGTGAGGAGCACTATCCTGGTTGGAAGCCATAAGAGGTGACACATGTGCCCATAGAACGTCCTGCACATATGGCTTAGCTGTTAGTGTCCTTGTATCACTACTAGGGTTTGTTGCGGTAGCTTTTGCTCTAACAAGTTCACCTTCTTCCACCATCGAGAATAAAGACACAGTGTACACTGGATTCTTAGATCAAATCAGATAAAAACAATTTATTAATCCTCCATAGCTTCTTTTATATGGTTAGATGATGGGATAGTGTCACTTCTAACCAATCACAGATAAGCCAAAATCCTATGGGATGTACATTTTAGACCAATCAGAACAATTAACGTCATTACTCATTAGAATCTGCTGACCAGCTCATCAAGAATTGGCAATAATAAATCATTTCAATTATTAAACTCTACTGACATTAGACACAGATCATATGTTTATACAACCTGAGGATACTGGACCACTGTGACCCAGTATCTTCCATTATTTCGAGGTTATGTACATCGAATGATTTAAAAGTCAACATATTGTGCATACTCTGATCAAAAATTACATCTAGTCAGGAAAAAAAGGCATATGATTCACTTTATGATTCATTAAAAGTAGCCTAACTTATTTCAGTGTGTATAAATCACGATGACCCGTTTATCTAGTGCAAATGTACGGAGCAGTTAGAACAAACTTGCTATGTGTACTTTATCAAAGATCATTTCATATGCCTGCCAAACTAAATGACTGGCAAAATGAAAAAGCATGCATTTACAAATTGTCAGAAACAGATTCTAACATTCACTAAATGGCTGAAAGTATATTAAAATGGATGCCTTGATTATCAATTCATATAACAGTTATCACTAAATTCTACTTCATTTCCTCTTGTTACGGTGCGGCGCTGACAGATGTGTGCCGAAGCGCCGACCGCAGATATCCAGGTGTGGATCCTCAGGGCCCACCGCAGGCACAGATGGCAGATGCAGGCAGTGGGTAGCCGAAGTGCAGGTCCTGTTAGCTGGCGCTGGAGCAGAGTCCGGGCACCGCAGATGTAGCCGTAAACGGGTGACAGTCCAGGTATAGTCTTGAACGTAAGGCACAGTCCCAGGATGGTAACAGATAGATAAGGTGCCAGGGAACAGCAGGTGTAGCAGACAGGTACAGCGGCAGGTGTACAGCAGGTACCAATAAACGTATGGCTGAATGTGAGACAGCAGCAGAACAGCAGCCAAGGGGTCAAGCTCTTGTGCTGAGTAACAACAACGAACTGACATAGAGTGAAGGACGGAGGTTCCTTATGTAGCCAGAGGTTACAGGTCACTGGGCGGGGCCAAGGTACTCTGACTCCTTAAATGTGGTGCAGTGACGCGCGCGTGCCCCTAGAGGGAGCATGTGTGCGCACAGGATGCCAGGAAGCTGGAGGAAGCACAGGTGTGAAGGCCTCAGGAGTGGAAGGAGCCAGGACAGGTGTGTGCAAAGAGCCAGGGACACCAGGGGATGTCGCAGCAGCGGCCGGGACACAACCGACACGGGCACGCTGCGAGTCCATAGCAGGGACCGTGGCGTGAACCGTGACAGTACCCCCCCCCCTTAAGCCCTCCCCTCCGGGCTAGCCGGGTACCCACAAAACGGCTATGGGTAACCACCTCCTCCTCGGTATCCCAGGAACTGTCGTCAGAGGAGGTGTCCAGAGAGTCCCGGGTAACTTCTTGGACCTGGGAGAAAGCAGAAACAGTAGGCAGGGGGAGGGGTGGGTGGGAGTCAGAGGTGTCTTTACAGACCAAAGGTTCTTCTTGCACACATGGTTCTTCCATCGGCATAGCAGAACCAACGGACAGAGAAACGGGTGGGCAGGGCTGCTCCAGATGGGCGGGCTTGAGGCAGTGAGAGTGGCACTGCTTGCCCCATTGGATGACTTCACCCGTTCGCCAATCCAGGGATGGACTGTGAAGCTGGAACCATGGAAGCCCGAGCAAGACTGGAGCAGAAGAACTTGGCAGGACGTAGAAGGAGATGTCCTCTTGGTGGGAACCTCCAATTTGTAGAGACACAGGCTGGGTTCGGAACTGGACTGGCTCCTTCAGGATCTCCCCGTTAACGGATGAAAAACGTAGTGGTTTTTCCAGACGGGAAACAGGCAGGCAGAACTTCTCCAGTAGGGAAGGATGGATGAAGTTCTCGGAAGAGCCGGAGTCCAGAAGAGCAGGCACTTCAGACGCATCACCAGATGAAAAACGTAGGGTGACTGGAGTGGTCAAACGGGGAGCAGGCACACCGCTATTCAGGGTAACTTCACCCACAACCCCATGGTGCTGAGGTTTCCGGGGCGCAGCTGGGCGGACTGGGCAGTTCTTCAGGAAATGACGGGTACCACTGCAGTACAGGCACAGGTTTAAACTGCGTCGATGGGCGTGTTCCTCTGTGGTGAGATGTGTGCGGTTGACCTCCATAGGCTCATCTTGGAAAAACGCAGGTGTCAGGCGAGGTGGGCTCGTGGTTTCAGGTACCGAGCGTGGAGGCTTGCGAGGCTGGGTGGACGCTGGCTGCTGGCGTAGCTCAAGCTCCCTCTCAGCAAAACGGATGTCGATCCGGGTAGCCAAAGCGATGAGGTCGTCCAATGTGGTGGGTAGGTCACGACCAGCCAACTCGTCCTTAATGCGTCCATCGAGGCCCCCCCAGAAGGCAGCAACGAGGGCCTCATTGTTCCAGGCAAGCTCAGAGGCCAGGGTACGAAACTGGATGGCATATTGACCCACAGTAGAATCGCCCTGACGGAACCGAAGTAGCGAAGAAGCAGCAGATGTGTTGCGCCCAGGTAGCTCGAAGGTTCTCCTAAAGGCACTCAGGAACTCCTGGAGGTCCCCTGTCAGCGGATCTCCTTTCTCCCACAGAGGTGAGACCCAGGCCAAGGCTTCACCTGAGAGCAGGCTGATGATGAACGCCACCTTGGCACGGTCAGATGGGAACTGGTGAGCCAGGACCTCAAAGTGGATTGTGCACTGATTTAGAAAGCCGCGACAGGTATGGGGATCTCCGGAATAACGGGCTGGCAGAGGCAGGTGCAGGCTAGGACCGGTCATGACAACAGGAGGCGGAACCACAGCAGATGGCGGAGCAGTTGTAGGTGCCAATGCAGACACGACTTCATCTAGACGGGTGGTGAGCGTCTGCAGCTTCTGAAATAACTGCTCCAGATGAACGCCCTGACGGTTCACAACGGTTACAAGTTCAGGCAGAGTCACTCCGGCGGGATCCATATTGTATGGTCAGTTCGTACTGTAACGGTGCGGCGCTGACAGATGTGTGCCGAAGCGCCGACCGCAGATATCCAGGTGTGGATCCTCAGGGCCCACCGCAGGCACAGATGGCAGATGCAGGCAGTGGGTAGCCGAAGTGCAGGTCCTGTTAGCTGGCGCTGGAGCGGAGTCCAGGCACCGCAGGTGTAGCCGTAAACGGGTGACAGTCCAGGTATAGTCTTGAACGTAAGGCACAGTCCCAGGATGGTAACAGATAGATAAGGTGCCAGGGAACAGCAGGTGTAGCAGACAGGTACAGCGGCAGGTGTACAGCAGGTACCAATAAACGTATGGCTGAATGTGAGACATCAGCAGAACAGCAGCCAAGGGGTCAAGCTCGTGTGCTGGGTAACAACAACGAACTGACATAGAGTGAAGGAAGGAGGTTCCTTATGTAGCTAGAGGTTACAGGTCACTGGGCGGGGCCAAGGCACTCTGACTCCTTAAATGTGGTGCAGTGACGCGCGCGTGACCCTAGAGGGAGCACGTGTGCACACAGGATGCCAGGAAGCTGGAGGAAGCACAGGTGGTGAGGCCTCAGGAGTGGAAGGAGCCAGGACAGGTGTGTGCAAAGAGCCAGGGACACCAGGGGATGTCGCAGCAGCGGCCGGGACACAACCGACACGGGCACGCTGCGAGTCCATAGCAGGGACCGTGGCGTGAACCGTGACACCTCTCTCTTGATAATTACATCATAATTTTAATTTCAATATGTAGTACCCCTGAGTTTCATTCAAAAGGGGTGTCTCTTGTTGCTCATCTGCAGCAGTATTGATGTTTACATGAATGAATGACAGTTTGACCATTAGACCGTTTTGGTCTCGTAGAAACTCTAGCAACTCTCCTTGTTCCCAATACATTTGATCAAGATCCAGATAATAAGACAAAAAATGTGAGTGAAGATGTGGGCTAATCCACCCATCCTCTGATGCCACTGAATCAATTGGCTGGGTTGAGCCAGGAGAACCCAATAACTGCTGGGCCTGAAACATGTAAAAGTCTAGTCTATTCTGCAGAACTTTAAATCTTAATGGCATCAAAAAATTTCATCACTAATGTTGTCAAAAAAAATGATCCTAACTATTCAATGTTGTGTGAGGTATGTATTCATATGCTGAGTGTATGCATGAGTACTGGATTAAACTTGATCAAAGGTTTGTGGGATTCCGTCCTTTTTATTATTGCATTTCTTGTTCAGAAAACCTTATTTGCCTAAGGAATGTGCCTAAGGAAAAACATGTTGTCCTGAAAAAACAATATGGTCACCTCCTAAATTAGTGAATGCATTGTAGAAATAAAAAGTTTATTAGTTTAGGGGAAGAACATTAATATGTAAGAAGAAAAGTCCTTTTAGTGCAAAATACTATTTCTAAAGTGTCCAGATCTATGGGAATGTACCCTAACTCTGCGTTTGTAGTGTGCTCTAATGCATCTGAGAGGTGTTGAACCTGTACCACATATGGATGAGAACTTGGGGTTTGTCATTAAAACTAAATCTTTAATGGAACTGTCAGTAGTCAGGAACTGGTGTAGCCCTGAAAGTCATGGATAGTGAGTATACAGGTGAATGTGTGCATATTCAGTAGTCTTGAAGACTATGCATTTAGCTATATTGGTGTTCATATTAACTAACTTATTGTCCTACTCCTCTAAAAAGTGTTTATGTAGCTTATGTGTAGACTCTATGGGCCACATGTATGAATCCCGACGGGTCGGGGCGCACCTTTCCGCTAGTTTTCCGGCGGAATCTGCGCCTGATTTATGTCGGGGCGCGCTCATACATACAATGTACAGTCCGCCGCGCCTCGCCTGTGTTTTAGGCACAGTGCGGGTCCGAGGCGCAGTTCGGGGCTGCGCCTAGGATTCGGCGCCGGAGGTAGTGCACTCATACATGCGGGGAAAAGTCCGCCGCGCCTCGCCAGTGTGTGTGGGGCTGCGCCGAAAAACTGTTCCGATGCGAGACAGGCTGGAGCGGCGAGAAATCATTCCAGATGTCGGTGCGGAGTATGAATCAAAAATCGCCTTTATAAAGGCGTTCAACATTCTCAGGAAAGAGCTGAACCTAAAAAATAAAAATACATAAAACAAAATCACTTTCCAAATATCCTAATTCAAGAATAGGATATTGGAAATTGCCGTGAAATACAGTAATTCAAAATCATAAAGCTATTCTGATTGGTCGGCATAAACTGGCCAATCAGAATAGGAGCGACAGTGAACCATTAAAACCTATGGGGAAGTTTAGACCAATCAGAATCCACGGCGGGATAGTTCAAAATACAGGAAAAATGCTGAAAAAAGCTGAGTGGTTAAGCTACCGGGGACTTGGCTAGCTCAGCCAATCAGAATAGGAGCGACAGAGACCCATTCTAGCCTATGGAGAATTATTGACCAATCAGAATAGGAGCGACAGAGACCCATTCTAGCCTATGGAGAATTATTGACCAATCAGAATAGGAGCGACAAAGACCCATTCTAGTCTATGGAGAAGTTTAGACCAATCAGAATCCACGGCGGGGATAATTCAAAATACAGTAAAAAGACAGAAAAGAGCTGATGGCTGAGCTAGCGGTGGCTTGTCTATCCCAGCCAATCAGAGCGCGAGCTACTTCTCCCATTATAGTCTATGGAGAGATCGGCGCTCTGAAATCTCGGCTCTCAGCGCCGTGCGGCATGAAGTATTAATTAAAAAATCATTTTTATTAAGTGTCAAACATTGTCAGATAAAGAGCAGAACCCTTCTTTACAAATAAAGCAGTTAAAAACCCGAACAACGCGATTGTCGCCGAGACCGGCGCTACATTGCAATAGAGAGAATCGCCGGGAAATACAGTAATTCAAATTGTTTAAGCTATTCTCATTGGTCGGCATAAACCAGCCAATCAGAATAGGAGCGACAATGTCCCATTATAACCTATGGAGGAGAATTGACCAATCAGAATAGGAGCGACAATGTCCCATTATATCCTATGGAGAAAAATTGACCAATCATATTCAAAGGATGGACAGTTCAAAATACAGTAAAAATGCAGAAATGAGCTGATTGGTTGAAGCGGCGGGGGGCTCGTCCAGCTTAGCCAATCAGAACGCGAGCTACTTTCTCATAGAGTTCTATGGGGAAAAGAAATTCTGAGCGCGCTCTGTGATTGGCTAAGTTAAAAGAGGCGCCGTTATTTGGACCAATGGGAGAGCGGCGACGCTCCTATGGGATTTCTAATGCATCTGAAATAAAACTGTACATGGCTGAAATCAAATTATAACACTACAGAAGTTGCCCGATGTGTATATAAAATGAATAATATATGGGAGTAACGAAAAATAAACATTAAATCAATAAATCATGTTTATTTCTTTATTTCGTTAGCCAAGGATCAATAGTATGGGTGCAACGAAAATAAAGAAATAAACATGATTTTATTGATTTAATATTTTTTTTTCGTTACCTCCATATTATTATTCATTTTATATACACATCGGGACAACTTCATGCCGACCAATGAGAATAGGTTTCAGAATTTGAATTACTGTATTTCCCGGCAATTTCCAATATCATAATTCTTGATATTGCGCCGGTCTAGAGTTTTGGAAAGTGTTTTTTTTTTTTTTATTATGTTTATTTTTTATGTTCAGCTCTTTTTCTGACACTGTTTTCCGCCTTTATAAAGGCGATTTTTTTCGGATTCATACTCCTGCTGCACGGAGCAGAGCGCCGAGATTTCTGTAGCGATCTTCTTCTATGTTTCCTCGCATGTTCGGATCCTGCTTCACTTTGCCTCTGCCGGAGCATTTAGACCAAAAAAAACCTGGTCTGCCTGTCGGAGCTGCCGAGCGCTGCACTGCGCCTCGCTTTGCCGACTCTCCATCGTACATGCCTCGGAGTATACGAGCGAGCCGTGTCCCGCCCCGGAACGCCTAACCCGCACCCACACCGCGCCCACTGCCCGCCCCTTCATGCGGGGCGCAGCTGAAAGTGGCGAACGCTGCGCCTAACACTTCATCCCTGCGTCCGACAGGGAGATTCGGGCCGGGAGGCGCAGTATACGCCAGAAAACAGGCGAAAAGCCCGTTCATACATGTCGCCCTATGTTTCATAACACCATATTATGCATTTTATACTTGTACCCATTATATTTGCAATATTCTAAAATGTAATGTACTCCTCCAGATCTTTGAGTAGTCGTTGCATCTCACTCTCACACCTGTAGGCTTCCTTGTTATAATCTTCAGCTCATGCAGAGCCAATACAGTCCTGTGAAAAGGTAGCAATAAGAGCAGCAACAACCAACCACCATCCCACAATGGTAGCCCAAAGTTTCTTGCTGGGCTGGGGACCATGCAATTTATTAAACAGGAGGGGCATCTTGTCTTCTTTTCTTCACACGATGGAAGGGTATTGTATGACCCAGCAGTGAATTAGGTGGTGGCATATGGCAGAGCCACTTAAGGAGCAGTAGAACTCAGGATATCTTCTGGTTCACTTCTCGGCTTGGCAACCGGAACGTCTGCTTCCTTGTCTTTCTTGATGGGAGTTACACGCTTGCAGTGCGATGCATGGATCCAAGTCCCTCTTCCTTCGATGTTCACACTTGAAGGGGTTGTCATCAGGACTTGTTAACTTATGGACCTGGCATGGACCTGTCCCATCTTTCTGTAAGAAAACCAGAATGTTAAGAACTTACGGATAAAAACACAGTCTCTTTGGCGTTGTGAGAAGCGAGAGTAGAAACAGATTGCATGTCCCCCACTTGGCGATGTAAGTCTCTCCATTGTCCTTAGAGTTGCTGCACATAATCCAGAGTTGGAGTTGCTATCGCCGAGTCTCTGGAGGTGAGAGTGAGTGATTAAGCAATTTTCACAAACAGGATTTCATATAGTGAAAGTTGAAGTACCCCTCTGGGGGTGGTATGTAGTTCCATAAAACAAGAGGTAAGACATCTGGCCACCTCATATCAGTCTCTTTGCAACATTTGGCTAAATATCTTTTGAGGGTACGACAAATATAACTACTGTTTCATTAATCTTAGCATAAATGGTGTGTAATACATGACCAGTGAGTGCAAGTAAGTCCATGATTACTGGAAGCAACCTGGGGTACAGACTAAAATTTAACACAAACCAAGACAGACAATAATCTTCCTACCTTTGGTAGTTATCCGAAGTCTACCTGTAGGATCTTGGAAAAGGCCCTTGGTTGATGGGAGGTGTGAAGGTAAAGCTCTCACTGCTCCACCAGCACTCTGCTGGAGGTACATCTGGCAGGGCAGACACTTCCGCTTCTGCAGTGAAACCTTGTGCGCACCAGTGTGTGGAGACCAAATTTCGCATCGCTGTCTTCCCACAATGGGTAGCTTCAGCTAGCGCTGGCAGGAAATTTTGGGGTCTCTGGCTTTCTTTCACTGTCAGTCCACAGACCATCTGAAATCTGGCCACACCACATAACCTTCCACCGGGCCTTTTCCTAAGGAGAGCAAATTTGAAAAACAAAGTTTACAAAGTTTTAAGTAAAGACACATTTTTTTTAACTGACATTAAAGAGTACCTATCACTTTTTTTTAATTCATACACTGGAAGCTGTTTAAAAAACAATAAAGTATTTAATTATAAGTCATTTAAAAAAGTGACCATTTGCCAGTGTAATGTCACCATCTGTGTCTCGTGCCTCCCGACTTCAAGCTGAAGTCGCCGCCAGAGAGCTCTCCAGGAAGCTCCCAGCATGTCCTGCTCTTGTGACGTCACATTCCCATAATCCCCAGCGGCACAGACTGCCGGGGACAGGGAGAAACCTGTGAAACAGAGCTACATGTCTGTGTGAGTCACGGAGGTTCAGTGCAGGACAGCTGGGGCTGAACTGCTGCTCTGAGAGCTCAGGAGGAGCCTCACTAGTTAAGTCTTCCAGCGCTCCTCCTGCTCTGAACTTCACTGTGAACTGCAGCAGAGAGGCATATACATGGGAGCAGGGGTGACTCATCAGCTGAGGGGTACTCTGCCCATTCTTATGTAAATGTAAGCTGAGTGCCAAGGGCAAGTTTACCGGAATACAGCGAAGTCACGGACAGAGAACACGACTCCAACACTGGCTCAACAACAGGTTGTTTTTACGAACTTTCGGAACAATATAGTGAACAGATCCCCCAAACAAAAGATAACAAATACATATCTTGGGCCCCTGTGCTGCACAGCGGCCGCCAGGAGTGTATCCTCGGATTTCCTGGTAACTTTACCTACCCTGGGGTTCGGAAAAGGCCGAAACCCCTTACCTTTTAATCCGTAAGCACCAACGGAACAATTGTGTTTGGGGGTGGTTGCAGGCCCGGGGTACAGCACATACTTTCAACTTAAATGACTCTACACGCTTCCCCCCCAAAGGCAAAAGTGACATAAAATTTCTCCACCGGTAAACCGTCCGTGGTAACGGTGTTTAGCAAATCTTTTCCAATCCTGAACGGAAGGTGTAGTTGGGAACCCCCTTTGGCCTGTGACTGAAAAACCCAAATAAAAAGTAGCAGGGCCTTTCCCACAGTTCAGAGCTGATGGTTGCAAGCATCCCCGAGGTACTTTAAAAAAGGGGCCGGGAATTTCCGTCCTCAATGCAGACCTTGTGGTTTAAGTGGATGGGCTGGCTCAGACGGTCCTCTCTGTCTCGGCAGTTGTCCTGTTTTTCCCGGGCTCTCATTCAGGGGAAAGAGTCTGGTGGCAGTCGGGTCTCCTAAGTTCTGGGGCACACTCGTTTCCAAGCCTGGGCCCGGTTCTTGCGAAGGGTCGTTTTTCTGGCTCTGCTCCTGTGCCTGCTTTTCCTCTCAGTCTTCAGACTACTCCAAAATGGCCCAGCCATGTGAGTGTTATAACAGGTGCCCTCCTTTGCATATCACAGAAACCAGAAATAGCGGATCTTGTGGTACAAACAGCAGAAACACAATTAAATTATTTCACAATTGTCATACATAGGAAACTTTACTTAGTGAACCATAATCGGTTGGTCCCAACCACTAAGACACGCAGAGTGATCAAACAAATAAGCAGCAGCAGATTTCCCTGAGCAGGGGAGATACAAAACTTCAGCAGACTGGGCTGTAGTACGTGCTTACTGCAGGACCTCCCTCCCCCCAACTCAAATCAGTGACAAATACAACACCTGACCAACCACTGCTAAGCCCCCTCCACACACCACACAGTCTGTCCTGAAGGGGTCCCCTGCTGCTTGAACAGTATAAATGTTAAAGCACAGATAGAAAAAAAAAATGCATACAGTGTAAAGGTTTACAATGTAAGTTAAAGTGTTTTTATGTGTATATAGATTAACTTGTATGTGTGTATAGTCATGTACAAATTGTTTTTATGTATAGGGTGTGCAGAATAGATTAAAAATGTGTGTCTGTAATAGAGTGTGAAATAAATATAATTACTAAATATAAAAAAAATATAAAATAATAAGACTATAAATATCTATATATATATGCAGTAGATTGTAACTGGATAAAGTGTTATGTATGTGCCTATTAATGTGTGCCTGTGGTTTTTGTATATAAGTGATTAATTTTAATTTACAGTAAAAAAAACATACACACACACATATACAAACACAGGCACACATTGATATGCCCATACATGCACATTACACATGTACACATCTGCATGTATATATATATACACACAACACAAACAGACACACGTTTTAATCTATATCTGACACACCTATACATAAATACAAATCTACATAACTATACACACATACAAACAATATATATACAGGACTTCGGACTATTCTGAAGGATCGGCGGTTGGAAGGTATGCAAATCCGTCGACCCTTCCAACCAGTTGGATACCCTTCAGGACAGTCCCCGATTCATTCCATCCATCCATCATTCCATCCACGTTCTAGCTTTTTTTGCAAGTCCACAGGACACTCAAGCAGTATGCGCTTACTCCCCAAGTCTCCTGAACTCTTGGATGAAAGCCAGCAAGTGTTTGGCAGATGGACCAGACTGTTTTTTCTCTCACGGCAGTGCGCCAGGCAAGCCACATATTAACGCTCCGTCCACTGCCACCCCCACAGCTAAACTAAACAGCAGAGGTCACCACGATTCTAAAGCTATGGTCACACGGCTTAATTGTGGGACGTATTTCACCCCGCAATTACGCCGTGTGGACGGGTGTGGGACTTGAGTCCCAGATGGGGACTATGCCGGCCCCATAGACATTCATTATCCACGGCGCCTATACGCAGTGAATACGTGACATGTCACTTATCTCCCCGCCCGGCGTGTTCTCCGAGTGGGGAGAGGAGACGTAATCCATAGTTCTCTATGATAACTGTGGATACCGTATGACTGGGACGATTTCAGCCGTAATCGCACAGTACGGGCGCGAATTATGGACTGAAATACGTCCCAAAATAAGCCGTGTGAACATAGCCTATGTTCACATGGCAGGGGCGTAACTAGAGAAGCCTGGGCCCCATAGCGAACTTTTGGATAGTGGCCCCTACCCCCCCCCCTTGCCCACCTCCCTGATCCGAACAATTACCGACATGCTGTTAGATTATACCAATGGGTGAAACCTACCTCGCATAATATCACCATCATACTGCTACCAAACAAATCCCACTATACCAAAACCAATATTACCAATAACGCTATTACATAGGAATCTGATTATACTGCCAGCACATGACCACAAAGTGACTGAATAACACCCCTACACTATTAAACGATCAGTACACAAAGAACCAATAGTACCGCCATATAGTGACCATATCTGGTATATACTATGAATCACAGCTCTGCAGACTGAATATAACCACCATACAGTGGACCAATAGTGGTATATACATGTGCACAGGCTCTCGCAGACTGTATACAACACCATTCCAGTGACCATAAAGTGTAGACAGCTGGTGTACACAGCTCTGCAGACTGTATACAACCACCATTCATGACCATATAGAGTGGTATACAGCATGTACACAGGCTCTGCAGACTGTATATAACCACCATACAGTGACCATATAGAGGTAAATACTAGTGTGGCACAGGCTCTGCAGACTGTATATAACCACCAATACATTGACCATATGTAGTATATACTAGTGTGCACAGGCTCACAGACTGTATATAACCACCATACAGTGGACCATATAGTGGCAGACACCAGATATACAGGTGCTTTCAAATAGTTTACTACATATAGGCCTCACAGTGACGTCTTGTCGAGGAATAGGTCGTTCACATTCCCTTTTCTTCTCTATTCGTCCAGACCTCCATGATGACTTACTCCTTCCACCACTGGTCCCTGTAGAATTTACAACACAAACACTGAAGACTCCCTCACTTTATATTATTTATCAATTTTTCCCAACTGAGTTCCCCCTCCCCTCATGTAACAAACTCTCCATTATATAATGGCCCAAATGGTAAGAATTCCCCCAGGTATTATGGGGCACGCTCACGCCCCAGATGGAATGAATGTAACAACGGGCCCCCGGGCGGTAGCCAGGTAGCTTGGCACCCACCGTGCAAAAGCTAGGGGGTTACGTAGGCAGCTTTGGGCCCCCTGGGCGGTAGCTTAGGTTTCCCCAGTAGGATAGAAAGGGGCCCCCTGTAGCTTAGGCCACCCTGTAATGTGAGAAATAGGCCTACCCTTCCTCTGTAGATTAGAGCCCCCGTATATATAAGGGGCCCCTTAGAAGGCATAATACGTCCCCCCGAAGGATTAGGGGCACCCCTTGTAGGCCGAATAGTCCCCCAAGAATAGGGCCCTTTGTAGGCAGAATATCCCCCCCCCCGTAGATAAGGCCCCCTTGTAGGCAGAAAGTCCCCCCTGTAGTTTATGGCCCCCTTGTAGGCATAATAGTCCCCCATGTAGATTAGCGCCCCCTTGTAGGCAGAATAGTCCCACCCCGTAGATTAGGGCCCCCGTGTAGGCAGAAAGTCCACCCTCCCCCGTAGATTAGGACCCCTTGTAGGCAGAATATCCCCCCCCCGTAGATTAGGACCCCTATAGGCCAATATTCCCCCAGTCATTAGAGCCCTCTGTAGGCATAAGGTCCCCCCTCTAGTTATAGTGTCCCCAAAAGGCATAGGTCCCCCCCCCCCTAGTTATTTGGGACCCCTGTAGTCATATTTCCCCCCCCAGTTATTTGGGCCCCCTGTAGGCATAGTTCCGCCCTAGTTATTAGGGCCCCCTGTAAGGCTTATCCCCCCCACAGTTAATAAAGGGCCCCCTGTAGGCATAGTCCCCCCCCACAGATAATAGGGCCCCATGTAGCGTACCTCCCCCCACCCCCCCCCACAGTTATAGGGCCCCCTGTAGCGTGTCCCCCCCCACCGTTAATAGGGCCAACTTTAGGCGTAGTCCCCCCCCCCACAGTTAATAGGGCCCCCCTGTAGGCATAGTCTCCCCCCCCCCCTGTAGTAGTGCCCCCCTGTAGGCATAGTTTCCCCCCCAGTATAAAGAGTCCCCCTGAAGGTATAGTTTTCCCCCCCCCCACTAAATATGCCCCCTTTAGAGGTATAGCTTCCCCCCACGTAATAGGCCCCCTGTAGGTAAGCTCCTCCCAGTAATCAGGCCCCCCTTAGGTATATCTCCCCCCTCCAGTAATAGGCCCCCATTGTAGGTATGTCCCCCCTCTGTATTAGGGGCCCCCTTGTAGTTATCCGCCTTCCCCCCTCAGGAATAGGGCCCCCTTGTAGTAAGCTCCCCCCTCAGTAAAAGGACCCCCTTGTAGGATATAGCTCCCCCTCAGTAATAGGGCCCCCCTAGTTAGGTATGCTCCACCCTCAGTAATAGGGCCCCCTTGTAGGTAAAGCTCTCCCCCCTCCGTCCAGTAACAAGGCCCCACTTGTAGGTTAGCTCCCCCCCCCCAGTAATAGGGCCCCCTGTTGGTATAGCTCCCCCCCCAGTAATAGGGCCCCCATGTAGGTCTAGCTCCCACCCCCCAGTAATAGGGCCCCCCTTGTTAGTATAGCTTCTCCCATCCCCAGTAATAGGGCCCCATCATAGGCAGGAGTGTCCGGGCTGCCCTAGGGGGCCTGCCAGGGAGCCGGCCCCGGCCAGGGCCCCCCGGGCCGCCATGGCCCGGCTAGTGAGGGCCCCCGGGCCCCCGGGCCACGGCAGGGCCAGGGCCCAGGGAGGGGGGCAGGGGGGGCGAGGGGGGGGGAGGGGAGGAGGGATGGGCAGGGTAGGGCAGGGGAGGGAGATAGGGCCAGGCGGGGGGGGGCATAGGCAGGGATGGCCCCGAGGGATGGGCCCAGGGGGATAGGCGGGGCAGGCCCAGGGGCCCCCCGTAGGCCCTGGAGCAGGGCCCGCCAGGCCCATAGGGCGCTGGGAGGCCGGGGGCCGGGCCAGGGCCACTAGGGCCAGGGCCGGGCAGGGCTAGGTCCCAGGCCCGGTAGGGCCCGGCCAGTGGGCCCCTCCACGCCCCAGGCCCCAGGCCCCAGAGTTCCGCCCCCGTAGGGCGCCCGGCCCAGGGGGGCACCCAGGGCGGGCCCCCCCGGGCCTCCTTCCAGGGCAGGGGGCCCCAGGGCCTCAGGGCGCCGGCCCTTGTATGTATAGCTCCCGCCCCCAGTAAAAGGGCCCCCCTTGTAGTATAGCTTCCCCCCCCCCAGTAATAGGGCCCCCTCGTAGGTAGAGACCCCCCCAGTACTAGGACCCCCTTGGTAGGTAGGACCACCACCCCCCCCATAATAGTGCCCCCTTGAAGGGTATAGCCTACTCCCCCCCAGTAATAGGCCCCCTGTAGGTATAGCTCCCCCCTCAGTAATAGGGCCCCCTTGTAGATAGAGACCCCCCCCAGTAATAGGGCCCCCTTGTAAGTATAGCTCCCCCCCTCAGTAATAGGGCCCTCTTGTAGGTATAGCTTCCCCCTCAGTATTAGGGCCCCCTTGTAGGTATAGCTCCCCCCTCAGTAATTAGGGCCCCCCTTGAAGGTATAGGTTCCCCCCTCAGTAATTAGGCCCCCTTGATATATAAGCTCCCCCCTCAGAATAGGGCCCCCTTGTAGGTATATCTCCCCCCCAGAAATAGGACCCCTTGTAGTATAACTTCCCCCCTCAGTAAATAGGGCCCCCTTGTATGTAATAGCTCCCCCCTCATAATAGCAGGCCCCTTGTAGGTATAGCATCGTCCCCCTCCCAGGAATAGGGCCCCCTTGTAGGTGTAGCTTTCTCCGCCCCCCCAGTAATAGGGCCGCCCTTGTATATAGCTCCCCCCCCAGTAATAGGGCCCCCTTGTAGGTATACTCCCCTCCCAGTAATAGGCCCACTTGTAGGTATAGCTCCCATCCCCAGTAATAGTGCCCCTTGTAGGTATAGCTCCCCCCCGTAATAGGGCCCCCTTGTAGGTAAAGCTTCCCCCGCCCATCATAGGTCCCCCTTGGTAGTGAGACCACCCCAGTAATAGGAACGGCCCCTTGTAGGTAGAGACCCCCCCCAGTAATAGGGCCCCCTTGTAGGTATAGCTACCCCCCCAGTAATAGGGCCCCCATAGAAGGTATCAGCTCCCCCCCAGTACTAGTCCACCCTTGTAGATAGAGACCCCCTGACAGTGAAAGGGGCCCCCTTGTAGTATAGCTCCCCTCATAAATAGGGCCCCCTTGTAGGTATAGCTCTCCCCACCAGTATAGGGCACCTTGTAGGTGGTAGCTCCCCCCCAGTAAAGGGCCCCCCTTGTAGGTATTAGCTCCCTCCCCCCAGTAAATAGGTCCCCCTTGTAGGTATAGCTCCCCCGCCCAGTAATAGGGGCCCACCTTGTATGTATAGCTACCACCCCCAGTATAGGGCCACCGTTGTAGTATAACCCCCCCATAATAAGGGCCACCCTTGTAAGGTATAGACCACCCCCCCCAATAATAGGCCCCCTTGTAGGTATAACCCCCACCGCCAGTAAGTAGGGCCCCCCTTGTAGTATAACCCCCCTCCAGTATAGGCCCCCTTGATAGTATAGCTCCCCTCCTCAGTAATAGGACCCCCTTGTAGGTAGAGACCGCCCCCCCCAGTAATGGGCCCCCTTGATAGGTATAGCTCGCTCCCTCCCCAGTAATCGGGCCCCCTGGTAGGTTTTGACCCCCCCCCCCAGTAATAGGGCCCCTTGTAGGTATCGCCCCCCCCCAGTAATAGGGACCCCTTGTAGGTAGAACCTCTCACCCAGTAATAGGGCCCCCTTGTAGGTAGCGACCCCCCACCCCCAATCCCCGTAGCTTATTACTTACCTGGCCCGCGCTCCCCGGGGCGTCTGCCATCTCCTCCCTGCCCCAACCTGCTGCTTTAGGCTTGGGGCTGAGAACAGGAAAGTTCGGCCATCTGGCGCGGTGACTATCACATTCCGTCCGCGCCTGCCTTCCAGGCTTTTAAAGGGGGTACAGTCATAGTGGGCAGGGAGCGCACAGCCTCACCCTGCTCCTCTGTACAGTCTTAATTGTATGCACGTCGCAACACCGTGCATACAATTAAGATCCCTCAGTTCACAGCCGGCCCCCGCACTCTGGCAACCCGCCCAGTGAAACTTTTGTGTTCACTGCCGGAGGGCCATGAGCCGGCATCACCCGGGAGCAGTAGGTGATAGCAGCTGCCTCGTGGGCCCCCCCAAGCTATCGGGCCCCGTGTAACTGCTACCCGCCAGCACCCCGTAGTCTACGCCACAGTCACCACGTCCTGTTGAGTATACGTGCAAACATAACGCTTTGAGATATGTTTTGGATCCCATCTGTCGGACCCTTAACGGACCCCCCAACCACCATCTAACAAATAGCAGTGTGATTTACATTGATTTAATATGAAACATGCATTGGCGTTCACATGAGTGATCACTGATGCTGCCTCATTGTGTCTTCGGATCCATCTTTCGTCTGTTCCAAGAATTGACATGTCAATTCTTGGTCTGAAAGACACAGCATGAGCCCTATAATAAACTATAGGGTGCGATCCTGCTGCAGCCAAACACACAGCTGCTTGGTGGATACGTGTTGTATCCGACTGCTGCAGCGTTTTGGGATGCGATTTTCGGGTCCAACACAGATCCAAAATCGGATCCAAAAATGCTGTGTGACAGTCCATTATAGTCAGTGGGATCCATTAGGCGCCATCAGTGTCTATCAAATAAGGGATCACCTTGGGTTTAGCGTATCATGTGCGATTCTTTGTGACCAGTGTATCTAATCCCATGACATTTGAGGCTGTGCTGTTTAGGCCTGGTTCATATCTGCGTTACTTCCGTTTTTCTATTTCATCATAGTACCAGAAAAACGGAAATAACGTCGAAACTGGATTTGTTTCCTGACAGACACCAATGGCGCCTGATGGACTTCATTAAAGTGATTTTCTGATGATACAGAAGGCTCATCAGACGGTGGGGCACGATGAGAAATAAAAGAAAACCTCCTGGCCGCTCTTGTTCTGTCACTGTGGCCGTCCCTGTGATCTCGCCTGTAGCTGTGAATGTTCATCCTTCACGTGACCGGTGCTGCCAATCACAGGTCGCAATGTCCATGTGCACATGACACTTTGGCCTGTGACCGGCTGCACCTGTCCAATAAAGTATGAACATTCACAGCTACAGGCGAGATCACAGGGACGGCCACAGTGACAGAACAAGAGCGGCCAGGAGGTAAGTATTCTCCTTTTATTTCTCATCGTGCCCCTACGGACTGATGAGCCTTCTGTCACAGGCACACATTGACATGCCCATATATACACATTATACATGTACACATCTGCATATATATATATATATAAATATATATACATACATACATACATATAATAATACCCGAACCACCGTTTTAATGTATATCTGCACACCTATACATAAATACAAATCTACATAACTATACACACATACATACATATATATACAGGACTTGGACTATTCTGAAGGATCCGGCTGGTTGGAAGGTATGCATATCCGTCTGTCCCTTCCAACCAGTCGGATCCTTCAGGACAGTCCCGGATTCATTCCATCCATCCATCATTCCATCCATCCTAGCTGTTTGCATGTCCTCAGGACACTCAAGCAGTATGCGCTTACTCCCCAAGTCTCCTGAACTCTTGATGGGAAAGCCAGCAAGTGTAGCAGGTGGACCAGACTGCTCGTATGGCAGTGGCGCCAGTAAAGCCACATAGGACGCTCCGTCACTGCCCGCCCCCACAGCTAAACTAAACAGCAGAGGTCACCACGGAAAACCACTTAAACTATAATGAGGGTCTCTCAGGTTTCCATCACAGTGTTTTTCATTTTGACAGGTGCAACATACTGTATGTCCTGGTTGTTGTAGTGGTGGATACACTAATCATGTTCCCCAGAGTACAGTGTGATACAGATGCACTTACTCAGTTGCACACATAGAGCTTTATGCAGTAGGTTGGACTAGATAAATGGTGAAAAATAAACAATAAACTGCACAAAATCAAACATGCGACTCCTCTGATACATCTAAGCCGATCTCTACAATCATAGGATTAGATATATGGGTGTGGAGATAACAGGACTGGAGCTGTGACCCTGCTGCACATAGGAGGCTATGACTGCAGTGCATACAAGCTTGGAATCCTGGAGCATACAAGCTTAGAATCAGGGGGCGTGGCCTATTATTATTATTATTATTTATTTTAAAGCGCCATTGATTCCGGGGCGCTGTACATTCGAGGGGGTTACATACATAACATAAGTGATTAATGACAATTGGCACGACAGAGGGAGAGAGGACCCTACCCGCGAGGGCTTACAATCTACAAGGAGAGGGGAAGAGACAGGAGGTGAGGGGCGGACATGTTTGTGGAGGAAGTAGTGATAACAAGGTTAGTGTAGGTTATAGGCAAGCCTGAAGAAATGGGTTTTCAGGTTGCTTTTGAAGCTGGTGAAAGTGGAGGAGAGTCTGAGGTGTTGCGGCAGTGAGTTCCAGAGTGTGGGTGAAGCACGGGAGAAGTCTTGGAGACTGTTGTGTGAGGAGCTGATATGGACACAACACGCTAGTCTGCCATTCCCAAGATGGCCGCTCCCATAAATGGTTTACTAGCTAACCGCCTCATAAAATATGACTGGATTTCCAGTCATCAGGCTCCCAAAGGTATTTTACTTTATCTTTAGACATATGTATATCCTCCCTACAGCAATTTAGCTTAATATGCTCAGTGGTGATAGGTCCTCTTTAAGTTAATACAAGGCATTTTGCTTGCTATATTTTTGAAGTATGTGCTTAACATTTAACAACAGCTGTTACTTTCAGAATAGGATTCTCCAACAACACAGTCATTTCCTTTGCATAGCTCGTAGCTCAAAAGTTTCTTAACAACAACAAAAATCTATACAAAAAATAAATTTTGGCAAATGTCTTTCCTTCAGACAACTCACATGCTTGCAAGTAACTCAGCTCACTGGGCAAAATGAGAGCATACCTGCATCATTTGGCTATAACACCTGAACAACTTCCATCTACTAAGTCTGGGTTCTCAAATTTTCAAATTTGCTCCCTCAAATCGGGGCACGGCAGTGTTATGGTTTCCGCCCCCTCAAGTCTGCCAAAAGGCCTCTCTCTGACTCACTACCTCCTCTCTCTGAACCTCATGTGGCAACAAAATAACAAGGTTCACTTTAAAGCACCTGTGCAGGTGGTGGATGTTGGATGTGACTAGGCTGGAGGAGAACAGGCTCCCACCTAGCGAATTGGGCCTGCGACAATTCAGGAGTACATACACTGAGTGAGGAACCCAGACATTCAAAATGTGACCAAAAAAAACAACTCGGCAGGTTTTCTCTACAGAAAATGCATCAGCCGCTATGGCTCTAAGGCATGCATGCATTCTCTCTCTATAACTGGATGTTACTGACCACTGCAGCTAGCTATCTATTGGGGACTATAGCTTGTGCACGTCCTTTGACTTTCAGGCAAAACGAGTGGAAGGGCTTTGTGTAATCTGGTAGGCCTAGAGCAGGGGCTGAGAGGAGAAACATCAGCTTTCTTGAACTCCTCACCAACCTTCCTGGTCTCATCAATGTATGTGAATGGTTCAGCCACAGAATCTTTGGTTAAGTCATATAATTGTTCGGCAAATAATATAAGGACTAACATGCAGTAACCTACCATTCCCAAAGCTATATCAGTCGCTGTTCATTCATGGGAATGGACAAATTGTACAGCCGCTACTATGTCTGGTAGAAGGTATCTGTGGCCTGGTGTAAGGCAGTGTCCAATGTAAGTCACCCTGTCTTTACATCTCTGTAATTTGTATCAGGAGACTTTATGTCCGTTGTCTGCAAGAAATTCAAGCAGAGCTTGTGTCTGTAAGGCTATTCAATTTCAGCCTTTCATGGGTACTCAGTTTTTTTTGTATGTGTGCAATTGGATTTATATAGCAATGTGTATTTGTGGGGTGTTTGCTATCTGCCCCATCTCTGTAGAATTCATATTTCACAGGTGTTCATGGATGTTTTGCAGTATTGAAGAATACTTCAGGATCTGTTATGGCTTCTTCCTTTGCTGTCTGATCACTAAAGTAGTTGTCTCATTACAGGCTTTCAGCCTATTTCAATGTGTCTGGCAGCAAAGGATTTTTTAATTCAGGGGCGTGCTTCTTGTCTGCCTCTTCTCCTCCCTCTTCCCCCCTTCCCTCAGCACACAGACAGCTCTTCTCCATAACTTCTATACAGCAGGGGGGAGGGCGAGGGGGTTTGCTGCCAGAATTAACCCTGTGTGTGCCTGCCTAGGTCTGCTGCAGGCTGCTGGATCAGCTGCACTGTCAGCTCCACGGAGACAGGAGAGGGCTGATCTATGAGTGTGGAGAGGTCTGTGAAGCTGTGATTGCTAATAGCAGAGCAGGGGGATGTAAGTGTTCCTATACCCCCTGCTTAGCTTACATATCTCCATATCTCCAGCAACAACAAACAAACCCTGTCAGAACAGACACAGGGCAGCTTTGAAGTGAGTTACTATAATCAGGATGTGTCACTAATACAGCAGAGCAGAGAGGGATATGAACCGTTCACATGTCCCCCTGATCTGTTCTATTAGTATAGTCAGAGCTCCACAGACACATCAAGATTATCGTAACACACTTCATTACTGTCACATCTACTGACTACAGATCAGCCTCACCTCTGCTCTCCTCAATCTGTGTAGAGAGCAGGAGGGAGCAGGCACACACAGGGTTAATCCACACAGACACAGAAGCCAGAGCCCTCCCCCTCCCTCCACTACAGAAGCATACTGTGTGGGAGGGGCTCTGTGCTCAGACCTGTATTCAGAAACAGATGAGTCATCAGCACTGACAGCCAGTGAGATAAAGATCAACAGGTCCGCTGCTATAGAGATTTCGGGAGCTGATGCACTACTACTAACAGGGATAACTCAAAATCAGTAGGACATTTGTAATGAACATATATTGCAAAGCTGCTTGTTTTTTTAAAGATCTTTTAATTAAAACCCAATCATTGTAGCAAGACAGCTGCTTTAACCAATCCAGCATACAGCAGGTACACAGCGTCCTCTGTATTCTCAAGTGTAGCCTATATATGAATGTCATCTAAGGTGCAAAAGATGGTGCACCCGAGCTGAGATTGCCTAAAAAAAATCATTTCCCAATAAGCTCAGTGGGGCATCTGCTGAAATGATTAAATGAATGACTGAATGAATGTATAGTTGTGATGCGGCTTAGTGTGACTGATGTGTCATGTAAAATAGGGTAATGTTTGCCTTTTACCACTTACATCTATGGCTGATATGGTCCTTTGTGTAGCTGGAAGAAAATCAGTGTTAATGAGAGACAGTTTTAATTTTATATCTTCTGTACCTACAAGGAAAGATGCTTATGATTGCCTCTTAGTTCCTGGAGAGAAAAAAAATCCGTAATATTAGTGTGAAAGAAAAATAAAAACAATTCCAGTGAAATAGGATTAGTCCACTAGTCAGAGTTCTTCTCTGGACCCATTTCATCCCGATTGTCCTCTGTTGATGTGAAAACAAAGTGTAATAATTTTACAATATCCTGACCTGACGTGTTACTGGTAACACATATCTTTTCTAACCTTTCCCATGACTCTTGTGGTGTCTTTTTATAATCTCCTACTAGCCTAGTAAAAGCAAACAACTCACTAGCTGAATATGGTTTTCTCTCTTCATCCCCATTAAGGAGGTCATGTGTAGTTTGGGGTGGGTTCAGCTTCCCTTTCCTTTTTCCTTTGTCTCTATGTCGTCTCCTCCCTCCCTTAATGATGTTTGAAATGTCAATCTGCGTGGATCCTGGTCGCATTACTGTACTAGGTGCATGTGTATCATATGCAGGTGGATAGAGTAGATTACAATGGATGCGAGTGTGTTTGAGGGAGAGGAAGACATGTGTCACTTAATGAAGTGCATTCCTCCTTTGTGGATGACACTGAGACTTCTTCATGGGACTTTACTGGGACATTATGTGTTAAAGGTGAGGATGATACCGGCAATGATAGATCCACTGGTTCTATGGAACTGCTGGCTACTGTTGTGAGTGTATGTGGTGATTGAGAAGAGTGTGGGCCTTCCTCACCATGTATAAGACTTTGAGTGTCAGTGTTAGCTTCTTTAAGAAGGGAAAGGTTTCTGTGTAACTGAGTAAGTATTCTTTGAGTGCATGCGACTTCAGCCTCACCTGATGTAGGGGTTTGATTAGCCTGTGGTTGAGATCTGACCTCATCTAACTATCTTGACAACATTTCCCTATTGTCAGGATTTTCACGGCATAAAATTATTTGATACAGTATTTCCCATTCTAGACCATCTCTCCATGCCTCTCATATAGTGTTTGTATATATACCATGTTTCACAGGACTTCTATCACTTTCATCAGTATATAGAACATACTTGTTTCCTATCTGGGGTTCTCTGGGTTTTCCATCTTCTCTTAAAGATACCACATCCCCCATTATTCCCTTGAAGTCCTTTTTGACTAGAGAAAAGTATGGGTTTCATCAAACCGGCCAAGGATCATCTATATACTCTTCACTGACCACCCCGTGCTCAGCGGAACACTTATTTACTCTCTATACACTATATAACCATCAGGGATTTATGGAGAGGCGAGTTTACCTTAAAAGTTAAAACACAACAACTTCAAGACTGTCTATATGCAAATTGCAAATAAACTTATACTTCTGTGCTAGGCTCAAGGTAATAAACCATTATACTTAACAGTAAGGTAATATTCATGAATCAAGAACAATATATATATGCTTACTTACTTAAACTTAATAGCAGCACCAAAAAATATCAAAACAACCTGTATAAAAATTTACAAGTTACTTAATATGACATTAAATTATCTCACCACACGATGGCAGGCACCTATTACCTATAAAAAATTACAAAAAGCAAACACACACAGAGAGATAACAGTTCTAAAACAACCAGACAGACCTAATCAATAACCCAGTTTACCTAAGTCCTAATGCAAATAAGACCAAGAACAAAGACCTCTCACAAACTTAATAAAGTCAACTTAACTTATCACCATAAACTTAAACACCACACAGTATTCTTAAAAAAATTTAAGAATATAACAATACTACAATACTTAACGTGATACGTGGAAGCATGAAGAGAAGATATCTGCTACAAGATAGTGACAGGTCCTAGATACTACTGGGAAGGAGAAATGGATTTCTCTGGGGAAGAAAACCTCACCCGTTGCACCCGTTGTAACTTCCGTTACAATTCTCTCTTCCAGATGCATCTAGACATGTGACCCGTCTCCTCCTCTTGCGTGAGATATCCCGGACGAGCCCCCAAATGTTGCGGCAGCATTTGCTCTAACAATTTCTCCTTCCTTCACGATCGAGAATAAAGACACAGTGTACACTGGATTCTTAGATCAAATCAGATAAGAACAATTTATTAATCCTCCATAGCTTCTTTTATATGGTTAGATGATGGGATGGTGTCACTTCTAACCAATCACAGATAAGCCAAAATCCTATGGGATGTACATTTTAGACCAATCAGAACAATTAACGTCATTACTCATTAGAATCTGCTGACCAGCTCATCAAGAATTGGCAATAATAAATAATTTCAATTATTAATCTCTACTGACATTAGACACAGATCATATGTTTATACAACCTGAGGATACTGGACCACTGTGACCCAGTATCTTCCATTATTTCGAGGTTATGTACATCGTATGATTTAAGATTCATTAAAAGTAGCCTAACTTATTTCTGTGTGTATAAATCACGATGACCCATTTATCTAGTGCAAATGTACGGAGCAGTTAGAACAAACTTGCTATGTGTACTTTATCAAAGATCAGTTCATATGCCTGTCAACCTGAATGACTGGCAAAATGCAAAAGCATGCATCTACAAATTGTCAGAAACAGATTCTAACAGATTCACAAAATGGCTGACAGTAAATTAAAATGGATGCCTTGATTATCAATTCCTATAACAGTTATCACTAAATTCTACTTCAGGGTTGAGCAACTGTCATATGCGATGGCTCCAGATCATCCACAGCAAAGGCAGGATTGAAGTACTCACCATTCTTGAATACAACGGTTGGATCCCAAACAGATTCTGTATTTGTCGCTAAAGATGATGTGGTTCCAGTGCGTAGCAGTCTAGATGACTTGTTCATGACATCACTGTAAATTAAGGTGGCTGGCTGGTAATGGCAGAACACATAATGGGCTCATGCAGGGCTGCCAACAGTCATCTATTATCCGTTTCAGCCAAATCAAATAGGGCCCCCACCCATTATTACTTCTTATTTTTTAACATATCAGTGGGCCCCTTTTTGATTAGGACCCCTGACAGGAGTACCGCCCTATTGGCAGCCCTGGGCTCATGACAGTAAATTCCTTATGCTTAGTACCCAAAAATAGTCCGGGCAGAGACTGAGTTATAATAAAGGGGCCTACTGTGTCTGAATGGTGCACAAGGAACCTGTGGGGGTTGCTTGTGCTTGTCAGCAGATCAACCAATGCTCTTCGGTGGTGGCCCCATCTTGGAAAAAAAAAAAAAAAAGAAATGTAAATATTTTTGCAAATTTATTAAACAAGAAAAACTGGAATATCACATGGTCTTAAGTATTCAGACCCTTTGCTCAGTATTGAGTAGAAGCACCTTTTGAGCGGGAACAGCCATGAGTCTTCTTGGGAATGATGCAACAAGTTTTTCACACCTGGATTTGGGGATCCTCTGCCATTTTTCCTTGCAGATCCTCTCCAGTTACCTCAGGTTGGATGGTGAACGTTGGTGGACGCCATTTTCAAGTCTCTCCAGAGATGCTCAATTGGGTTTAGGTCAGGGCTCTGGCTGGGCCAGTCAGGAATGGAGAGAGTTGTTCTGAAGCCGCTGCTTTGTTATTTTAGCTGTGTACTTAGGGTCTTTGTCTTGTTGGAAGATGAACCTTTGGCCCAGTCTGAGGTCTAGAGCGTCTGGAAGAGGTTTTCACCCAAGATATCTCTGTACTTGGCCACATTCATTGATCCTTCAATTGCAACCAGTCGTCCTGTCCCTGCCCCCATAGCATGATGCTGCCACCACCATGTGTCACTGTTGGGATTGTTTTGGGCAGGTGATGAGCAGGGCCTGGTTTTCTCCACCGCTTACAATTAACAACAAAAGTTCAGTCTTCGTCTCATTAGAGCAGAGAATCTTATTTCTCATAGTCTGGGATCCTTTGTGTGTGTTTTTTGCAGCTTGTCTGCGGCTTTCATCGGTCTTGCACCGAGGAGAGGCTTCCGTCTGCGGCTTTCATATGTCTTGCACTGAGGAGAGGCTTCCGTCTGCGGCTTTCATATGTCTTGCACTGAGGAGAGGCTTCCGTCTGCGGCTTTCATATGTCTTGCACTGAGGAGAGGCTTCCGTCTGCTGCTTTCATATGTCTTGCACTGAGGAGAGGCTTCCGTCTGCGGCTTTCCTATGTCTTGCACTGAGGAGAGGCTTCCGTCTGCAGCTTTCCAATGCCTTGCACTGAGGAGAGGCTTCCGTTGGCCGCACTCTGCCAATAAGCCCCGACTGGTGGAGGCTGCAGTTGACTTTGTGGAACTTTCTCCCATCTCCCTCCTGCATCTCTGGAGCTCAGCCACAGTGATTTTGGGGTTCTTCGTTACCGCTCTCACCAAGGCTCTTCTCCCACGAGGCTGGACGGTCAGGTCGAGGAAGAGTGGTGGTTGTTCCAACCTTCTTCCATTTTAGGATTATGGAGGCCACTGTGCTCTTAGGAGCCTTGAGTGCTGCAGAAATTCTTTTGGAACCTTGGCCAGATCTATGCCTTGCCAGAATTCTGTCTCTAAGCTCCTTGGGCAGTCCCTTAGACCTCATGATTCTCATGTGCTCTGACATGCAATGTGAGCTGAGAGGTCTTATATGGACATGTGTTGTCCTTTCCTAATCCAAGTCCAATCAGTTTAATTAAACGCAGCTGGACTCTAATGAAGGAGTAGAGCCATCTCAAGGAGGATCAGAAGAAAATGGATAGCATGTGAGTTAAATATGTGTGTCACAGCAAAGGGTCTCAATACTTATGACCATGTGATATTTCAGTTTTTCTTGTTTAATAAATTTGCAAAAATATCTACATTTCTGTTTTTTTCCTTTCAAGATGGGTGGAGGGCGGGGGGAGGGGCAGAGTGTACATTAATGAGCAAAAAAATGAACTTTTTGGATTTTACCAAATGGCTGCAGTGAAAAATTTAAAGGGGTATGAATACTTTCCGTACCCACTGTATATGTATATACTGTATATATATTATTATGTTAAGTTAGATTACAACATGTTTTGTTTGGGAAGGTAATATTTTTGTAGTGGTGCCAACACTCTACAGAGAAAATAATTAAGACAAAATTAAGAGACAGAGCATAATAACCATATAACTGGTCACAGAGGAGCACAATCCATTAAGGAATTGTTATGAAGCTTGTCTGGAGACTGTGCACCCTCTATATTTATAACTGAAGGGTCTGTACATAGAGTTCTGCTTTGGCTGAACTTACACATTAATGTCTTGGCAGTTTACATTACAGTAGTATTTATCTTATGGACCATGTATAACCATATATAATATATCTCATTGATGTTCTACTGCACTTGGCTGTACTGATCTATAGAACTCCGGTCTATGTTATATTTGCACATTATTAACTTTGGTTTACTGTGGAGTCTCTGAGAGCCCAATGTTGTCATCCTAAAGAATATCTCTATCCGAACATGGATGAGAAAAATCAGACCATGGTGCTTTACTTCATTCTTAAGGGGATTTCAGATGATGCTGAACTTCAAGCTCTGGTCTTCCTCTTGGTTCTTCTCATCTATCTTGTCACATTGGGTGGTAACATGACTATTCTTCTCTTGGTTCTCTTGGACTCTGAGCTCCACACCCCCATGTACTTCTTTTTGTGTAACCTGGCTATTTTAGACTTATCTTCCACCACGGTTACCCTACATCAGGTCCTGACTATGTTTGTAACTGGTAAAATACCATATCTTTTATTGCGTGTATGGTGGAGGTGGTCATCTTTTCCTGGCTATCGGGCAATGAGTTGATTCTACTAACAGCAATGAGCTACGACCGTTACCTTGCCATTTGCAAACCTCTGCATTATACAAAGATCATGCACAAAGGGTTCTGTTCAGCATTGGCCGCCTTCTGTTGGACCATTAGTCTTTTACAGATATTACCTTCCATGGTTATTCTAGTAAGATTCACTTGTTACACGTCTCAGGTCATTGACCATTTCTTCTGCGACATCATGCCGTTGATTGATCTCACCTGCAGTGACACCTCCACTTTACAATTACTGATATTCACCGAGGGGGTCCTGCTGCAAACCTTCACCCCGTTTCTTCTCACCTTCATCTCTTATGTGTTCATTATTACTGCCATATTAAGAATACGGTCCAGTAGTGGGAGATCGAAAGCTTTCTACACCTGTTCCTCCCACCTCATGGTGGTCGGCCTTCAATATTCTAGTCTTGTCTGTCAGTATCTGACTCCCATTCGCACCTTCAAATCCAATAAACTTTTGGCTCTGTTGAACACAGCTCTAGTGCCAATGCTGAATCCGGTTATCTACAGCTTGAAAAATCAGGTTGTGAAATCAGCCTTTCAACGAAAACTTTACTATTTTAGATCTCAGAAGTTGTTAGATCATCTTAAGCCAAAACAATGAAGAAAGAGTATTAAAAAAAAAAAACTATAGAGACAAATCGCATGCAACGTATGATACAATGGTCCTCACTCCATGTTCCAAATTATTATGCAGAATTGATGTAAGTGTCATAGATGTAATTTTTTTTGTATTTCAATGAAACTCGATGTTTCTATGTCTCAGGGCTCATTAAATCACTGAAATCAATCTCAAACACCTGTGATATAAAGTTTGCCTGGTGCCCAATTAAAGGAAACTTACTGAAGGACGTTCCTTATTAAAAAGCAGCCACAGGTTTCTAGCAATATGGGAAAGAAAGCGGATCTCTCTGTTGCTGAAAAGCGTCAAATAGTGCAATGCCTAGGATAATGGTATGAAAACATTAGATACCCTGTTTCCAAGTAAATAAGACAGTGTCTTATATTACTTTTTGCTCCTAAAGCTAAGGGATTTTTAGGGGATGTTTTTTTTTCCATGAATAATAATTCACGTTTATTGTTGAACAAAACATCAACATGTATTAATATACTGCAGTGATTTCATCACAGACATCAGCATCAGCAGCCAAACTCTGAATTTCATTAAAAAAATGCACCATGTCTTATTTTCAGGGAAACAGGGTAATTCACGAACAAGCTACGTGTGATCATGGTATGGTATGGTTAGGAGATCTGTGGCTGATTCCGAGTATAGATGGATTCATGCAGATAAAGGTAGAATGAGGAACGTTTTTGCCAGATAAATAAAAAAAATTAGGGAGCAGCTACCGAAAAACCATTACAAAACAGAAGGCAGGTATTTGAAGCTGCTGGAGCCTCTCGAGTCCCACCAACCTCAAGGTGTAGCATCCTCCAGAGGCTGCAGTTGTCCATTAGTCTACTATTCAGCCGCCCCTGATCAGTGCACACAAGCAGATATGGCTGCCATGGGTCCACACATACATAAAGACTTATCACTAATATGCGGCAGGCAACCCTGGGTGGTCCAGGTGGATGGAGTAGTGTATGGTTGGGGAATGGGTACCATGACCCAAGAAGGCTGTTATATCAGTAGGGATCTGGCGGTCTCATGTTTTGGGCCGGAATCATGGGGAGAGAACTGGTAAGCCCCTTTAAGGGACCTGATTGGGTGAAAATGACCTCTGCAAAGTATATAGAGTTTCTGACTGACCACTTTCTTCCATACTGTTAAAAAAAGAACCAAACCTTCTGTAACAAAATCCTCTTCATGCAGGACAATATCCCATCTCAAGCTGCAAAGAAGACCTCGGAGTCATTGGTTGCTATTGGCATAAGGAGAGAGAGACTCATGGTGCAGCCGCCGTCCCCCATCAGACTTCAACCCAACCTTTGGAGTCTCCTCAAGCAAAAGATCAACGAGGTTGGGAGGCAACTTATATCCAAACATCAGCTCTGGGAGGTGATTCTGAACCCAGTAAAAAAAAAAAAATTCAAGCAGAAACGCTCCAAAAACTTACAAGCTCAATGAATGTAAGAATTGTGAAGGTGACATCAGAGTAGGCACCTACATCACCACGGAACGTGGCCTGTTACCATGTTTTTGATTGAAATAGCTCCTGATTTCGGTAAATGTGACCTCTTAATGCTGCTGATTCCAAAATGTCCATTTTCAGTTATTTACAACCTATAAAGAGTTTTGTAACTCTGTTGTGTGGAATAATTTGGAGCAGGACATTCTGAGTCTTTTCATTTTGGAAAAAAGAACTCTTCCCATTGGGAGGTTGGGCCAATAAAACTTGATTTATTCTCTAACGATTGATGGTTTCAATATTATTCTCACCGCCAATTGCATTGACCAGTTTGGTCAATCAGAGTAAAATATAATTTGCATAATCATTTGGAACGGCGTAGAAGATCTTTGTAGGGCACAGGTGTCAAGTTCAAGGCTCGAGGGTGGAATCTGGCCCACCACTCTCTTTTATCTGGCTTCTGAAAACCTTTGAGGGCAACCACAATACTGTTGCGGCACACAGTGAAAACGAGTTTGACACCCATAGGATATGCTCACTGTGGATAGGCTAAGGTTTGTCCTTTTTACAGGTGAACACTGGAACCCTCTTTATTTGTTCAGGGAAAGTTTAATGGGTTCTTGTGTATTGACTGACCGCATGTAAGGATGTCAAACGACATAAGTAGGGGACTGTGAAAATAAAACATATCTGCATTAGACCTGCACAACTTGGCAGGATGTGGGAGACTGCCCCTGGACTACCTGGAACCACTTTTGGCTGCCCACTGATTGCCCAGTAATGCCACCTAACTGGGCAATACTGCCCATTTTGGAGTGGGTTTATACAACACCCTCCTCTTTACATGCTGTACACATAACTAAAGCCATAGCAATCACCATGGGGCCCATAGGTTGACAGAGCCCACTAACGTGCAAGCATATTGTACCTTTTTGTAAGGAATAACAAGTGGGTGTCTTTCTGTTATTTTGCACTACTTCGAGGGTTCTGTGATACAGGGCACCATTATTTTTATCTTTATTGCCACTTATGCTGCTGTTCCAGTTTCTTGTTAGAAGGTAGTGGGGGCCCATCTCATTTTGCTATGGGGCCCTATGAATTCTAGAGACGCTCTTGCCACTAGAAATCTTTTGGTGAGCCACATGCAAACCACAGTCCGTATGTTTTGCAAACCTGATCTACATCCTACTCTATAAACTAAAAACATGAGGGAGCAAAAACATCACTTTTATTTAGAATTTTCAAACTATCTGATAATCAAAGTGCCAAATAAGCCATAGTAAAGGCAATGTATGGAAGCTATAGCCCCTCAAGGACTATGACAATTGGATGGTGGTAATCTGGTTCACAAAGTGAATTCCACAATACAACAGCCAGACTGAGTGCAGCTATACAATATGTAGACCAACTATATGTAACGATATAATGTAGACCAATAGGTATTATAACAGTCTTATAAACCAACAGATGTTATATCAAAGTGATAAAGTACACAAGTATATAAAGTGTGTGAAGACAACTCACATTGGTTTGGTCATTTTTCTGGTCATTTTTCTGGTGGGTTTTCTTGGTCCACAGGTTATTTCACAGGTGTTATGGACCTTATGGGCCACATGTATGAGTCCCGCCGGGTCGAGGCGCCGTTTTCCGCCAGTTTACCGCGGAATCTGCGCCTGATTTATGTCGCGGCCGGGCGGCGCTCATACATATCATGTAAAGTCCGCCGCGCCTCGCCAGCGTATGAGGCGAAGTGCGGGACATGGGCGCTGTGCGGCGCTGCGCCTATGCTTCGCCGTCCGAGGAAGTGCACTCATATATGCGGGTAAAAGTCCGCCGCGCCTCGCCAGTGTGTGTGGGTGCAGTGCGGGACTTAGGCGCCGTGCAGGACTGCGCCGAGAATCTGTTCCGATGCGAGACAGGCTGGAGCGCGAGAAATCATTCCAGAATGTCGGTGCGAGATATGAAGCAAAAATCGCCTTTATAAAGGCGTTCTACATTTTTTGGGTCTAAATCCTCCGTCCGAGCGAAGTGAAGCAGGATCGAACATGCGAGGAAGCGGATCGAAGATCGCGACAGAAGTCTCTGGCGCTCCGCTCCGTGCAGCAGGATGTGTGATTCCCGAAAAAAATCGCCTTTATAAAGGCGGAAACAGTGTCAGAAGAGAGCTGAATGTACAAAATACACTTATTTAAAAATAAAATCACTTTCCCAAACTCGAGAACGGCACAATATCAAGAAATATGATATTGGAAATTGCCTGGAAATACAGTAATTCAAATCATTAAAACAATTCTCAGTGGTCTGCATATAAAGGCCAATCAGAATAGGAGGACAAAGTCCCATTCTAGCCTATGGAGAAGTTTAGACCAATCAGAATAGGAGCGACAAAGCCCCAATTCTAGCCTATGGAGGAGTTTGGACCAATCAAATCCAGGCGGGACAGTTCAAAATACAGTAAAAAGGCTGCAAAGAGCTGATTGGCTGAGCTAGCGGGGGCTCGCCTTGCTCGGCCAATCAGAATAGGAGCGACAAAGTCCCATTCTAGCCTATGGAGAAGTTTAGACCAATCAGAATAGGAGCGACAAAGCCCCATTCTAGCCTATAGAGGAGTTTGGACCAATCAGAATCCACGGCGGGACAGTTCAAAATACAGTAAAAAGGCTGCAAAGAGCTGATTGGCTGAGCTAGCGGGGGCTCGTCTAGCTCAGCCAATCACAGCGCAAGCTACTTTCTCATAGAGTTCTATGGGGAAAAGACATTCTGAGCGCGCTCTGTGATTGGCTAATTTCAAAGAGCCGCCGTAATTTGGACCAATGGGAGAGCGAGCGAACGCTCCTATGGGTTTTGTAATGCAATCTGAAATCAAACTGTATAATGGCCGAAATCACATTATAACACTACACAAGTTGTCACGATGTGTATATAAAAGGACTCCTAATATGTGGCTAACGAAAAAAAAAAAATTAATTCCCTAAAATCATGTTTATTTCGTTATTTTCGTTAGCCAAGGATCAATAGTATGGGTGCATCGAAAATAAAGAAAAAACATGATTTTAGGGAATTAATTTTTTTTTTCGTTAGCCACATATTAGGATTCCTTTTATATACACATCGTGACAACTTGTGTAGTGTTATAATGTAATTTCGGCCATATACAGTTTGATTTCAGATTGCATTACAAAACTCATAGGAGCGTCGCTCGCTCTCCCATTGGTCCAAATTACGGCGGCTCTTTGAAATTAGCCAATCACAGAGCGCGCTCAGAATTTCTTTTCCTCATAGAACTCTATGAGAAGTAGCTCGCGCTCTGATTGGCTAAGCTGGACGAGCCCCCCGCTGCTTCAACCAATCAGCTCGTTTCTGCCTTTTTACTGTATTTTGAACTGTCCCGCCTTTTGAATATGATTGGTCCATTTTCTCCATAGGCTAGAATGGGGCTTTGTCCGCTCCTATTCTGATTGGTCAATTCTCCTCCAGGGGATATAATGGGACATTGGCGCTCCTAGTCTGAGTGGCTGGGTTAGGCCGACCTATGAGAATAGCTTAAAACAATTTGAATTACTGTATTTCCCGGCAATTCTCTCTATGGCAATTCCCTATGTAGCGCCGGGCTCGGCGACAAACGCGTTGTTCGGGTTTTTAACTGCTTTATTTTTATACAATTGTTCTGCTCTTTATCTGATCATGTATTACACTTAATAAAAATATATTTTTTTATTAATACTCCATGCCGCACGGCGCTGAGCGCTGAGATTTCAGTGCGCCCATCTCTCCATAGACTATAATGGGAGAAGTAGCTCGCGCTCTGATTGGCTGGGATAGCCAAGCTCCCCGCTAGCTCAGCCAATCAGCTCTATTTCTGTCTTTTTACTGTATTTTGAACTGTCCCGCCGTGGATTCTGATTGGTCCAAACTCCTCCATAGGATATAATGGGACTTTGTCGCTCCTATTCTGATTGGCTGGTTTATGCCGACCAATGAGAATAGGTTTCAGAATTGAATTACTGTATTTCCCGGCAATTTCCAATATCATATTTCTTGATATTGCGCCGTTCTAGAGTTTGGGAAAATGTTTTTTTTTTTTTATTATGTGTATTTTGTACATTCAGCTCTTTTCTGACACTGTTTTCCACCTTTATAAAGGCAATTTTTTCGGGAATCACACTCCTGCTGCACGGAGCTGAGCGCCGAGACTTCTGTCGCGATCTTCGATCCGCTTCCTCGCATGTTCCGATCCTGCTTCACTTCGCTGCCGCCGGAGGATTTAGACCAAAAAAAACCAGGTCTGCTTGTCGGAGCTGCCGAGCGCCGCGATTTGGCGAGCCGCGATGGTACATGCCTCGGACTATACGAGCGCGCCGTGCATTTGCACGAGCGTAACTATAGCCATAGGTTGAGTCAGAAGTTGAGGGGCAACTCAGGTGCAAGAACATTGTTCCTTTTTGTAGGGAACAAGTAGTTGGCGGCTTACTGCTCTCCGGCTCTACTATGTTGGTTCCCTGAAAGATGGCGGTATTATTTATACATTTAATTATTGCTACTTATACTGCTGTTTTAGTTTATGGTTGTTGGGTGGTGGGGTCCCATGTCATTTTGCTGCAGGGTCCTATGAAATCTTGTTAGCCCCTTGGGCACCTACTATATAGAGCAAGCCTCGTGTATGAAATTACATACCCAGTTTAAAAAACTGGTAAAGAAAAAAGGGGAGTTCAACCCCTTATGATGTATGAGCACGTCACAGTGCCGGTAGGCGGCTTTGTAGCTGCGATCCCGTTACACAGCTGTCGGGTGTTAGCAGCTAATTGCCTGAAAAGTAGTTGATGACCAGAACGGTTTTTTAGTTTTTGCCTCCTTGCGTTTCAACAGTTGTAACTTTTTTATTTTTTTTCAATGACGCAGTTGTATGAGGTCTCATTTTATTCGAGACAAGTAAGTTGTACTTTATGGGGGAATAGTTTAAGTTCAGTTATAAATAATTCCAGAATTTTTTTTATTTTTTTTATTTTTTTTTTACACCATTTGCATTTCACACTTAATAACTTGTTAGATTAATTCTACAGGTTATTACGGTCATGTGGATACCTAATATGTGTAGGGGGTTTTTTTGTGTGTAATGTATGCACAATTATTTTTTATTAAATATTTATTTTTAATTTTATTATTTATTTTTTATTCATTTTTTTTTACACTTTTTCACTTTTTTTTTTAATTCCCTAAAGGGAGAACTGTTTTACTTTTTTTTTTTTTTTTACACTTAGTAATGTATGCTAATACATTATAATCTGTGTCAGTCTGACACAGGCAGTGATCAGGACAGCACACAGTGTGTCCTGGTCACTGGCTTATTACACAGACAGCCCTGGGGCTACTTTAGGTCCCCAGGGCTGACTGTGTAGTCGTTCCCCGGGCTCTGTCGGGTAACCGGGTGTTCCGATCACCCGACAGAGCAGGGAAACCCTTTGATTGAGCTGCATTAACGCACCACCGCAATCAAAGGGTTAAAGTACCGGGGTGCGGAAGTTCCAGCTTGCAGGAGATGCTCTGAGATGTGTAGTACAGCCCCGATCCCAGCGCAGCTGCGGCGCAGGGCGACGCAAACTCCGGTGTCTGCAGCCAGGGCCGCCGATAGGGGGGTACAACCAGTACTCCCGTACCGGGCCCGGCCAGAATGTGAAGCAAGGGGGGCCCGCCGCCTTCGGCAGGTACCGCCCCCTTGCTTCATTATAATGTAGAGAGAAGAGGCCGCAGGCCTTTTCTCCCTACCCTGATATATATCCCCCACTGCGCCCCGGCGCTGCAGCGGTGGAGTGCAGGGGCCCAGCGCAACTAAGGTGGAGAGGAGGGGTCCAGCGCTATTGAGGGGGAGGGGCCCGGCGCTGCGAGTCACGCTGCGCACCCTACTGATCTCTATCATTAACTCACTTCTTCTTCAGAGCGCAGCAGCTCGCGACTGAGCAGCCGGGCGGCCCCTGCTCCTTCCTCCGACCGGGGGCAGGCCTCACTGATTCAAACGATCGCGCTTCCTGCCCACGGCCGGAGGAAGGAGGAGGGGCCGCTCGGCTGCTCAGTCACAAGCTGCTACGCTCTGAAGAAGAAGTAAGTTAAGTTAAAGTTAATGATAGAGATCACTATGGTGCGCAGCGTGATTCGCAGCGCCGGGCCTCTCCCCCTCAATAGCGCTGGACCCCTCCTCTCCACCTTAGTTGCGCTGCGCCCCTGCACTCCACCTCTGCAGCGCCAGGCCACTTACCAGTCCTGTGGGGGCCCCCATACGGCCCCTGTAGTTTGGGGGGCCCCCATAAGGCCCCTGTAGTTTGGGGGGCCCCCATAAGGCCCCTGTAGTTTGTGGGGCCCTCATAAGGCCCCTGTAGTTTGTGGGGGGCCCATTCAAGGCCCCTAAATGTTTTGGGGCCCCCTGAAGGTTGTGGGGGCCCCATTCAAGGCCCATAACTGTTTTGGGCCCCCTGAAGGTTGTGTGGGCCCCGTTCAAGGCCCCTGAATGTCATGAGGCCCCCACAAACACAGGGGCCTTATGGGCCCCCACTATATACAGGGCCTTATAGGGGCCCCACAATATACAGGGCCTTATGGGGGCCCCCACAGGACTGGGAAGTGGCCCAGTGCAACTGAGATGGAGTGGTGGGTCCCGGCACTTCTGAGGGAGAGTGGAGGGACCCGGCGCTACTGAAGGGGAGTGGCCCACTCTGCGAGTCGCACTGTGCGCCATAGTGATCTATCTCAAGTGGTCAGTAGCGCCGGGCCACTTGCCAGTCCTGTGGGGGCCCCCATAAGGCCACAGGAGTTTATGGGGCTCCATAAGCCCCTGTAGTTTGTGGGGCCCCCATAAGGCCCCTATAGTTTGTGGGGCCCCCATAAGGCCCCTGTAGGTTGTGGGGCCCCCATAAGGCCCCTGTAGGTTGTGGGGCCCCCATAAGCCCCCTAAATGTCGTGGGGCCCCCAAAAGCCCCCTAAATGTCGTGGGGCCCCCATAACCCTCTGAAGGTTGTGGGGCCCCCATAAACCATCTGAAGGTTGTGGGGCAACCATAAAACCCCTGAAGGTTGTGGGGAACCCATTCAAGGCCCCTGAAGGTTGTGGGGGCCCCAGTTAAGGCTCCTGAATGTTGTGGGGCCCCGCTCATGGTCCTGGAAATTTTTGGGGCCCCGTTCAATTTTCCTCCATGTGAGGGCCCACTCGAGTTCTCCCTCTACTAACGGGGACCTTCTACCTGGCTACCTTCCTACAGGGACCCACTATCTACTTACCTATGGGGTTCCCTATAAAACTAGCTACCAGGGCACCAAAGGGGTAATTATTACTATGTGGGGAACTATGGATGGGGAGTTTGTTCATAGGGAGATGTGTACAGGTGGATTGTGAGTCTCAGGTGTTTGTGTTGTGAATTCTGCAGGGACGAGTGGTGTCCAGGACCGAATGGAGAAGAAAAGGAAAGTGAACGACTTATCAGACGACGATCACCTGTGAGTCACTAAATATAACTGTACTGTGTGCACTTGTATCAACCATTATGTATGAAAACTGTCTAGGTGTAAGACTTTCTTTGTTGCTCATAGCAACCAATCAGAGCGCTCTGATTGGTTGCTATGAGCAACAAAGAAAGTCTTAGACCAAGACAGTTTTCATACATGTCCCTCTATATGGTCACTGAATGGTGGTAATATTGGTCTTATTGTGATGGATTATATTCAGTAACAGTATTGTGCCATTATTCTGCATCTTTGGAGTTATGTGGTGATGATGTGGTGGTATTATTTGGTCTTTGTATATTGTGGTTATATTGGTAATATCGGCCTTAGTATGCTGGTTTGGTCAGTAACATCATAGTGATATTAGTCACCATATGTAGTGATATGTGGCGGTACTATTTGGTCTTTGTATATTGTTTGGTTATATTAGACTGGGTATACTGGTTTGGTCAGTAACATAAGTGTGACACACGTTGATCATGCAGTGTTATTGCTGGCCCTTGTATAAGTACTCATTACCTGCAATATAAACTGTATGTTGTAGAATTCAACAAGAACTAAATCCAAAGACAATGGCGCAATTAGCATTTTTTTTTTCTGGAGTTGGTTGGCAGTGGTTGCTGGGTGGGTATGCTAGGGGCGGAGCGATGGTGTTGACAGGCGGCGGGGTTGATGGGGGGCCCAGGTGTTTTAGCTGTAGGGGGCCCCGAAATTTCTGACGGCAGCCCTGTCTGCAGCGACGCCAAAAGACGTCGCTGCAGACAAACGACCCGCACCAGCCGACTTCAAAAGTCGGCGGGCGGTCGTTAAGGAGTTAAATGCCACAGCTAAGATGGCCGCGGCATCTATATCAATGAGAAACGGTATGTAAAGTGTAAAAAAAAAAATAAAGTATTAAAAGTTCAAATCACCTCCCTTTCACCATTTTACAAATAAAAAAAAATTAAATAATAAAAAAGTTACATATTTGGTGTCGCCGCGTCCGAAAAAGTTCGATCTATAAAAAATATAACATCATTCAGAAAAAACATTCCAAACGCCCAAATTGCGGTGTTTTTTGGTCATTTCCCATAAGAATTGGAATAAAAGTGATCAAAAAAGTTGCCTGTATTCCAAACTGCTAGCAATAAAAAGTACACTTCAGGCCGGAAAAAATGTCCCTCACTCACATCTGTAGGTGTTAGTACAAAAAATGTTATGTGTCGCAGAAATGGCGCCGCGGCGCAAATTTAATAAGTAGAAAAGGATTGGAATTTCTTTTACGGTACCAAAACATAACGAAAACCGTACATGTCAAACATGGTACAAGCACGTTTTTTCACATTTTGAAATTAGAATTAGAATTTTTTTGCCGTTCCCCAGTAATACGTGACTATTAGATGTATTACTGGTGATGATATCATAAAGAGACCCCATATGTAGAGTCCCTTCCCATCAGTTATAACCCACCCCATGTAGCCATGGTATCTTCCACATTGTGACATCACCGGTGATGACATCACAATGGAGCTGTGCCCTATACTCTGCCGGCCACTTGTGACCTAATCAGATTTGACCATGGCATTCCTAGGAGGCAGAGCGCTGCTCGTGCTCTATCTACTGGCTTTGTTTTTGTCAAATGCTTCCGGACTGGAGATTCCAGGTAAGAATGATTATTATTATTATTATAATTTCTCCCTTGGAGAAATTGGAATTTTTTTTACGCCACCAAAACATAACGGAAACCCTACATGTTTGGTATTGTCGGATGTGCATCAGCCGGTAGAATACAGATAACACATCATTTCTACCTAAGATTGAACACCATAAAAGCAAAACACCCGCAAACATGGTGCAAGTAGGTTTTTTTTCACATTTTGCCCCACTTACAATTTCTTTGCGGTTTCCCAGTATATTCTATGGTAATATGAATAACACCATTAGAAAGTTCATCTTGTCCCGCAAAATAAAAGCCCTCGTATGTCTATGTAGGTGGAAAAATTGAAAAAAGTTATGGCTTTCAGAAGGCAAAGAGGAAAAAAAATTAGAGCCATATTATTATGACCGGCCATCAGGAAGGGGTTAAATTATTGCCCCTGTTTTGGTTCGTTGTTATTAGGTGGTGGGGCCCCTATCTCATTTTGCTAAAGGGTCCTATGAATTCTAGTGACCCCTTGGGCACATGCTCTATAGAGCCAGCCCAATGTATGTACTTACACACCCAATTTAAAAAAACTGGTAAGAAAAAAGTGAGGGTTTAAACACCTTTAATACACAAAGAATAATAATATATGATATAATATTACAAAATAATATATAGGTCTATGTAATATAATATAAAATGAAAATATATAATAGTATAGAATTCTATATAATACATAAATAGAATATGTGATAATATAATATAATATATAATAATAATAATAATATAATATGTAATAATTCTATATAACATAAAATGAAAATATATAATAGTATAGAATTCTATATAATACATAAATAGAATATGTGATAATATAATATATAATAATAATAATAATATAATATAATATGTAATAATTCTATATAATATAAAATGAAAATATATAATAGTATAGAATTCTATATAATACATAAATAGAATATGTGATAATATATAATAATAATAATAATAATAATAAAAATATAATAATATAATATGTAATAATTCTATATAATATAAAATAAAATATATAAATAGTATAGAATTCTATATAATACATAAATAGAATATGTGATAATATAATATATAATAATAATAATAAATATAATATGTAATAATTCTATATAATAAATATAAAATGAAAATATATAATAGTATAGAATTCTATTATACATAAATAGAATATTGATATAATATATAATAGCATTAATAATATACATAATATAATATATTTGTAAGGCATAAAAAGACAGATGTCCCTCCATTCAGTTGAATGTCTTTTATAGATTTGATCCAGAAGAATGAAAATCCTCAATGAGTAGAAGCCAAATTGTCCCTCCATGTTAGGAAAAAATTCATTCCCGAGGTACAATCTGATCAGAACAATTCCCTGGATTTTTTATAATAAACTATTTATAATATATAAATATAGATATTATAGATTCTAATTATATCTAACTATAAGATGTGAGGAGAAATCCTTCTATATCATATATAATTATGATATATTACAATAATGATATATAATATAGAACAATATAATTATATATTTGAAATTGTTTTGTTTTCTTCCTAACATATACTATAAACATGAAAAATCAAACATGATCAGTGAACCCCCAATAGGGACATCACAACCAAGCTTTTTTTTGACAAGCAATATGTGACTATTACCCTGTTTCCCTGAAAATAAGACAGTGTCTTATATTAATTTTTGCTTCTAAAGACGAGCTAAGACTTGTTTTTAGAGGATGTTTTTTATTTCCATGAACAATAATTCACATTTATTGTTAAACAAAACATGAACATAATAATATACTGTAATGATTTCATCACAAACATCAGTATAAGCAGCCAAACTCTGAATTTCATAACTAGAAATGCACTGTGTCTTTTTTTCGGGGGTGTCTTATTTTAGGGGAAACAGGGTATATGTGTTGCTGGTGGTGATATCATAAAGAGACCCATTATGTACAGTCCCTTCCCATCAGTTATAAACCCCCCCCATGTAGCCATGGTATGTTCCACATTGTGACATCACTGGTGATGACATCACAATGGAGCTGTGCCCTATACCCTGCCGGCCACTTGTGACCTCATCAGATTTGACCATGGCATTCCTAGGAGGCAGAGCGCTGCTCGTGCTCTATCTACTGGCTTTGTTTTTGTCAAATGCTTCCGGACTGGAGATTCCAGGTGAGAATGATTATTATTATTATAATTTCTCCCTTGGAGAAATTGGAATTTTTTTTACGGCACCAAAACATAACGGAAACCCTACATGTTTGGTATTGTCGGATGTGCATCAGCCGGTAGAATACAGATAACACATCATTTCTACCTAAGATTGAACACCATAAAAGCAAAACACCCGCAAACATGGTGCAAGTAGGTTTTTTTTCACATTTTGCCCCATTTACAATTTCTTTGCGGTTTCCCAGTATATTCTATGGTACTGTGAATGACATCATTAAAAAGTCCATCTTGTCTCGCAAAATAAAAGCCCTCATACGTCTATGTAGGTGGAAAAATTGAAAAAAGTTATGGCTTTCAGAAGGCAAAGAGGAAAAAAAATTAGAGCCATATTATTATGATCGGCCACCAGGAAGGGGTTAAATGATTGCCCCTGTTTTGGTTCGTTGTTATTAGGTGGTGGGGCCCCTATCTCATTTTGCTAAAGGGTCCTATGAATTCTAGTTACCCCTTGGGCACATGCTCTATAGAGCCAGCCCAATGTATGTACTTACACACCCAATTTAAAAAAACTGGTAAGAAAAAAGTGAGGGTTTAAACACCTTTAATACACAAAGAATAATAATATATGATATAATATTACAAAATAATATATAGGTCTATGTAATATAATATAAAATTAAAATATATAATAGTATAGAATTCTATATAATACATAAATAGAATATGTGATAATATAATATATAATAATAATAATAATAATAATAATATAATATGTAATAATTCTATATAATATAAAATGAAAATATATAATAGTATAGAATTCTATATAATACATAAATAGAATATGTGATAATATAATATATAATAATAATATAATATGTAATCATTCTATATAATCTAAAATGAAAATATATAATAGTATAGAATTCTATATAATACATAAATAGAATATGTGATAATATAATATAATATGTAATAATTCTATATAGTTACATAGTTTGTAAGGCCGAAAAAAAGACAGACGTCCCTCCAGTTCAGTCTATTGTGCTAAAGTGTTGATCCAGAGGTACGGAAATCCCCCATGAGGTAGAAGCCAATTGTCCTCATGTTAGGGAAAAAATTCCTTCCCGACTCCAATCTGGCATCAGAATAAATCCCTGGATTTATAATATAATATTAAAATATAGAATATTATATGATTCTAATTATATCTAACTATAAAATGTGATGAGAAATCCTTCTATATCATATATAATTATGATATATTACAATAATGATATATAATATAGAACAATATAATTATATATTTTAAATTGTTTTGTTTTCTTCCTAAAATATACTATAAACATGAAAAATCAAACATGATCAGTGAACCCCCAATAGGGACATCATAACCAAGCTTTTTTTTGACAAGCAATATGTGACTATTACCCTGTTTCCCTGAAAATAAGACAGTGTCTTATATTAATTTTTGCTCCTAAAGACGAGCGAAGACTTACTTTTAGAGGATGTTTTTTATTTCCATGAACAATAATTCACATTTATTGTTAAACAAAACATGAACATATATTAATATACTGTAGTGATTTCATCACAAACATCAGCATAAGCAGCCAAAACTCAGAATTTCATACCTAAAAATGCACTAGGTCTTATTTTCGGGGGTGTCTTATTTTAGGGGAAGCAGGGTATATGTTTTGCTGGTGGTGATATCATAAAGAGACCAATTATGTAGAGTCCCTTCCCATCAGTTAGAACCCCTCTCCGCCCCATGTTGCCATGGTATGTTCCACATTGTGACATCACCGGTGATGACATCACAATGGAGACGTGCCCTATACCCTGCCGGCCACTTGTGACCTCATCAGATTTGACCATGGCATTCCTAGGAGGCAGAGCGCTGCTCGTGCTCTATCTACTGGCTTTGTTTTTGTCAAATATTTCCGGACTGGAAACTCCAGGTAAGAATGATGATTATTATAACTTCCCCCTCTAATCTGTGGGGCCCAGAAACAGGTGTCAGTGGAGAGAGAATTTCCTAGAAGTTGTGTCTGTAGTTTACAGTTATGTCCGGGGGACTTTTCCAGTGAATTCAGCTTTGTTCTGGTTTCGATGGTTTTTTTTCCTGCTTGTGGAGTAAAATGGTCCCAGTTAGTAAGAAGCAGAGGCTTCCTGATAAATCTGCTGCAAATCCCTCCCACTCTCTGCTCCTCTTTCACTGCTTAAAGGGGTTGTCTCACTCCATCGATTCATCCTACCTCAGTCCTGTTTTCTCGATTTCATTTTTGAATTCAGTGTTTATTGGCTTTACTGGTTACTACTGGTCTGCAGTGACGAGCTGCTGAGGACACCAGGTCTGTAACTATAGTGACCAGTGCTGGCAGCCGATCAGGAAAGATGGAACAGGTCTGTAGCTATAGCGACTAGTGCTGGCAGCCTATCAGGAGAGGTAGAACAGGTCTGTAGCTATAGCAACCAGTGCTGGCAGCCTATCAGGAGAGATCGAACAGGTCTGGAACTATAGTGACCAGCGTTGCCAGCTTATCAGGAGAGATGGAAAAGGTCTGTAGTTAGGCTGCCAGCGCTGGTCGCTATAGGTACAGACCTGTTCGATCTCTCCTGATAGGCTGTCAGAACTGGTTGCTATACTTACAGACCTGTTCTATCTCTACTGATAGGCTGCCAGTGCTGGTCACTATAGCTACAATTTTGATAAGCAATATGTGACTATTATATGTATATGTACTACTGGTAGAGATATTATAAAGAGACCCATTATGTAGAGTCCCTTCCCGTCAGTTGTACTGGCCCCCCCCCCCCAATGTAGCCATGGTATGTTCCACATTGTGACATCACTGGTGATGACATCACAATGGAGACGTGCCCTATACCCTGCCGGCCACTTGTGACCTCATCAGATTTGACCATGGCATTCCTAGGAGGCAGAGCGCTGCTCGTGCTCTATCTACTGGCTTTGTTTTTGTCAAATATTACCGGACTGGAAACTCCAGGTAAGAATGATGATTATTATAATTTCTCCTTCTATCTCTATCAGGAGAGAGAGAACAGGTCTGTAACTATAGCGACCAGCACTAGCAGTCTATCAGGAGAGATAGAACAGGTCTGTAGTTATAGTGACCAGCACTGGCAGTCTATTAGGGGAGAGATAGAACAGGTCTGTAGATATAGTGACCAGTGCTGGCAGCCTATCAGGAGAGATAGAACAGGTCTGTAGCTATAGCAACCAGTGCTGGCAGCCTATCAGGAGAGACTGAACAGGTCTGTAGCTATAGCGACCTGAGGAGCTGATGCAGCCCATACAAGAGGGGATATCTAGGAATAGGTAGGACTCTGTTAATGGACACATATTGCAAAGTGACTTGTTTTTGCAAGATCTTTAACATAAAAAGCAGCAATCCCTGTAGTGAGACAACCCCTTTAACCCCTTAATGCCCTGCAAATCTTCCACGTGAACCTAACCTTACAACCAATTGTACCGCTCCTGTGTGTCTACAATTACAAAATGAAGTCATTTTTCAAATAGCCTGATTGATGATACAGACGCCAACACAGCCCATTATCTCACATATCACCTGTGATGATGTCATAAAGGGGCTCAAATATAGAATTCCCCATTTTTACATCATGGTCACCTGTGTTTCCCTAAGGGCGCTTTCACACAGTGCGTTTTTGATGCTTTTTTTTTTTGTACCTTTTTTTTTGGAGAAATGCAGAGCAATAAAGGCAGTTTAATGTTTTGCAATTATTTAAAAACTGCACCAAAAACGCAAAGTGTGAAAGCACCTTAATGAGTCATCAGTTATAACCCCTCCATGTTGTCATGGTATCTTCCATATTGTGACATACTAGTGATGACATCATCCACCGACCACTTGTGATGTCACAGAGCTGTGTTGTGAAGGCCTCTTTCTACTTGGAGGCCTTCACACGGCGTTTTTTCAAGCGTTACGTTTGGCTATATTTTGGAGTAGAAACCTATAGACCATAATAAACGTACATAGACCTATGCATTTCTATGGATATGTCACCATTATTTAAACCATAAGCGCGGCGTACGTTTGTATACGTTTACATCCGTTTATCTATTTAGAAAACGTATACATTTTTATACTTTGTCAATAGAATGCTATGTAACAAATTTTTTTTTTAAAAAACGTAGGAGTTAAACGTATGCAAGTATATACATTTCTGTTGGCATACGTCAGTCATAGACTTCAATGTGAAAAAAAATAAATATAGGCAAACGTATGCGGGACACAAAAGCGTGGTAGAAGAAGGAAGAAATCACAGGTAGTAAGGGGTCAGCTCACCTGATCCTAATCACAGTCCAGGCAATGGAAACGCGGGGAGCCAGAGGCAACAACGGAAAGAAGCACCAGCTTCCAACTCAGGACGGATTCCAATAAAAAAAATTGTCATTATTTAAAATCCAGCATGGTATACGACAATTGTGGTACAGCGCTAGCACATCAGTGGTGTATTGGTTGTACGCTGACGCGTTTTGGACGCAATAAGTCCTTAACGTCCGACCACCATATAAACTGCAGGATTAGTTCATCTGTAGCAACGTCTTTGGACGAGAGGGAGCAGAGAGAGAGGTTTTGCAGCTCCCAGCGCCGCAGCTTCGCTAGGAACGGAGCCGTAGTTAGCAGCTCTGTTCCTAGAACAGTCTCTGTAAGTGCCGGGGAGCGGAGGAAACCTCTGATCTCCACCACTTAACCCTTTGATTGCCGCAGTCTGTGTCTGAAGCAAATCAAATCAAAGGAGATTCTGATGGAGCCTGGGGAAGGTCTGTACCGTTAGCCCTGGGGACCTAGAGTAGCCCCAGAGCTGTTTATATAACAAACCTGCAGTCAGGGTTCACTGTGTGCTGCCCTGACTGCAGCCTGTATCATACTGAAACAGAGTGTAATGTATTAGCATATTCATGCATGCTAATTTACCAAGTGTAAACAAAAAAAAAAAGGTTTAATCATAGTTGCCAACTTTTGAAATTGAAAAAGCAGGAGATTGTAATAGGCGGTGCGCTACGCGCGGCAAAAATTTGCTTGGCCATGCCCATCTTGTCGGTGTGCCACGCCCCTTCAAAAAGCCACACCCCACTCCACCTAACTGCATAACGGCTTTGAAAGAAAGCCAGGTAGATGCCCTTATAGCCAGGTAGTAGCCCTCCCCATAACCAGGTAGTGCCCCTTACAGGCAGGTAGATGGCCCCTTGTAGGCAGGTAGATGCCCCCGGTAGGCAAGTAGATGCCCCCTTGTAGCCCAGGAGATGCCCCCTTGTAGCAAGTAGATGCCCCTCTGTAGCCAGGTAGAGCCAAATTTGTAGCCAGGTAGATGCCCCCCTTTGTTAGCCAGGTAGATGCCCCCTTTGTTTGCCAGGTAGATGCCCCCTTTGTTTGCCAGGTAGATGCCCCCTTTGTTAGCCAGGTAGATGCCCCCATTGTTAGCCAGGTAGATGCCCCCATTGTAGTCAGGTTGTGCCCCCTTTGTTGTTAGGTAGTTGCCCCCCATTGTAGTCAGGTAGCGCCCCCTTTGTTGTTAGGTAGAGCCCCCTTATAGCTAATAAAAATAAAATAATAAAAGTCACTTACCTCACCAGGCTCCTGCAGATCCGGACACCACCGATCTCCTCAGCAGCGCAGGGGGACTGAGAGCAGCCGCGCGTCACTTCCCCCTGCGCCGCTGACCTGTATGTACGGCGCACACACCGGCGCCGGACATACAGAGGGAGGAGGGAGCGCTCCCTCCTGCCTCCTCCCTGCACAGCGAGACTCCGGGCAGGTGAAGCGGGCGCAGCGGCCGCTTCACCCGCCTGTGGGAACGGACCGGCGGTGCCAGAGTAGCGCACCAGCGCTATCTGGCGCCGCGGTCATTAAAAGAGCCCCCGCCGCCTGCTGGCGGAGGGAGTTTCGCCAACTCTGCCAGGAGCGCGGGGGGGAACCCCAAATAGTGGGACCCCCCGCCAAAAACGGGAGAGTTGGCAAGTATGGGTTTAATAGTTATTACTTAATGGGATTTAAAGGGAACCTGTCACATAGTTTATGCCCCCCTTGCTGAGGGCAGCACAAGCTAGTGTCAAACCTGCTGTTCCCAGCGCTGTGCCCCTTATTCTGTAAGATGCTGGAGTTTTAGAGCATTTAATGCTCAAATCTTATTCATGAACAGGTGTTAGCCCCGCCCACCAAAGGCTAGTCCCGCCCACCTGGCAGTTATTCACACAGCTCTACCTATTTAAAGTAATAGATTTATCAGTTGAGGTGGGTGGGGCTAGCCTCAGGTGGGCGGGGCATGGAAAAAAAACTGACTCTTTATATGACTCTTTTCTGGCTGAAAACTGCAGAGTTGAGCATTAAATACTTGAAAACTGCTGCTTACAGAATAATGGACACAGCGCTGGGAACAGCAGGTCTGACACTGGCTTGTGCTGTCCTCAGCAAGGGGGGCATAACCTATGTGACAGGTTCTCTTTAAAAAAAGGAAAAAAAACTTTAAAAAAGTATAGAAAAAAATAAAATAAATAATAAAAAACTAAATATTTTATGAAAATTTTATTGCGTATACATTACACAAAACAAAAACCCTACACATGTTAGGTGTCCACACGACCGTAATAACCTGTACAATTAATCTAACAGGTTATTTAGTGTGAATGCTGTAAAAAATGCAGAAAAACACTTCTTTTATGTTCATGCTGCAAAACAATACAAATTCTGCAGTATTTTTTTTGGAATATTAAACTACACCCCCCAAAACACACAACTTCTTCCGCAGAAAAACCAGCCCTCATACAACTGCATCACTGAAAAAAAGACAGGGAGGCAAAAAATACAAAATTTAGCTGTGTCATTGTGGCCTTTGCAAGCCTGGGGCTTAAGGGGTTGTCTCACCATGCAGTTTCACAGAGTCACAGGCAGCTTCAGCCTCGCACACCTTGGTCAGGCTGTGGGTGGTTCTATAGCAGTGATGAGCATATTTAGCTCCTCTATAACTAACCGAGCCGTTAAAGTGACATAAGTGCAAGATATTTAATCTTGGTCAGGCAGTGGGTGGCTCTATAGCAGTTATGAGCATATTTAGCTCCACTGTAACTAACCCAGCCATTAAAGTGACATAAGTGCAAGATATTTAATCTTATTCAGGCAGTGGGTGGTTCTATAGCAGTGATGAGCATATTTATCTCCTCTGTAACTAACCGAGCCGTTAAAGTGACATAAGTGCAAGATATTTAATCTGTATAAACAAAACTACAGAGCTTCAAAGAGTGAAAGGAATTCCTTATCAAAGGTAATTTATATAATCTTGTTAGAGATAAGGACTTGCTCCTCTGACCATAGTGACATCACTCCCTGCTCTCTGTCAAATCAGGAAGAGAGAGCAGGACAGTAACCTAGAGTGCACACTCAGAGCAGATAAAATCTCTATTATCTCCTGACCAAGGCAAGAAAAAAGTCTTGATTTACATGTCCCTACATGTTCAAAGCTAATCATTGTAGTGAGAAAACCCCTTTAAGGGGTTCATCATGTCAGTAGTAGACCCCGCTTTTGTATGAGTCTCAAAAACAGTATCCAAATGCGAGCTATGTCAGATGTCTATACTGTGACCATACGTTTTGACCATTATACTCAATGAACACGTCAAGCTTACGCTTTTCGGATACTGGTTTGTACCATCCAAACGTATAGGTGTAACATATCCGTGTGTGAACGTTACCTTACTGATAAATAGGAATTATTGCTATTATATTGTATCACCTTCTAGTTGTTACATTTCATTGTTAGTAGAATTACACTCATAGAATAAATATCCCTTTGTTCTTACAGGACGACTCGATAGATTTAAACGTGTTGCAGACCCGGCTATGAATGGACCTGGTGAGTGTACAGAGAGAATACGACACTGCAGAGCTAGAGAGACTCCTTGTAGTTAGGGAAGGCTTGGACAGTGGGATAAGTACTAGATTTCGGGATCCTCCCCCTTTCTCAGACCGCATACACTTTGGCCGACACGTATGAAACTTGGCACCAACGCGCCAGCTCTAACTCGATACAGAGGAGCGTAGAATGCGGCAGTATGTACATACCTCCCAAATTTTAGAGATTGCAAAGAGGGACACATCAGGTCACGCCTCTAACCACGCCCAAACACATGACATCACACGAAGACACGCCTCTAACCACGCCCAAATACATACATGCCAAATTTTTAGATAGCCAAAAGGGACACATAATCAGGATTGCATTGTATCCAATGATGAAATATTAAGTAAGTTATTATGTAATAAACAGTTAGGAAGCAATCAGGTACTTTTTAAAGCAAGATAACCAGTTTATTGATGCAGATCTATTTCCCAAATTAAAAAGAGGGACATTTATAGAGCTAAGCGGGACAGAGGGACCAGGGTTAAAAATAGGGACTGTCCCTCTAAAATAGGGACAGTTGGGAGGTATGTATGTATTATAGTGTGTTATGCCCTAAACTTAGTCTCCGCCGTGGTATGGATTTCTCTGCAGGTTTTCTGACAAATTTTGGTGCATTTTTGGCGCATTCAGAAGAGGACGAAATACTGGTCGGCTTCTAATTAGAATCTGACTGATATTTTACCCTCGGTTCTAGTACTTTTCCCCATTTTTTGCCGCGGTTTCCGTATTTCGCCCCATTCCATTGAACAGTCCTATAATGCACAGCTTCCGGCCAATCATAGAACATGTTCTAAGGTTTTTTTTAAAAATCGTCGGTTTTGAAATCCGACCTCAGAAAATCTAAACTGTGTAGACTACAGCTCGGATTTTCTATGGTGCTCAATGGGGAGGATTTATAGTCAGATTTTTGCAGATTCTAAATACTGAATTGTTAAAACTCCGACTGTAAACCAATCTCGTAAATACCTAGCCTAAGGGAAGCGTGACCTTGTGACCAGGGGAGTAGCTATAGGAGGTGCAGAGGTATCAGTCGCTACCGGGCCCTGCAGCCTGAGGTGGCCCAAAAGCCCTCCTGCCACATAAGGAGACACCAGCATTGTAAGTGGCAGCTGGGGGGCCCATTTTATTTTTGCATTAGGGCCCCCGGAGCTTCACGTTACACCTCTGCTTGTGACTCTAAGGTCATGAACATTTCTGGGCAAATTATCCACTGAACAGCCAAAAAATTCAGACCACCTAGAGATGGCGGGAATAGCAATGATTATGGGCAGACAATGGCGCCTGTCGGGGGAGGCATAAAGTAGGCAGCAAGTGCTCAGTCCTTGAAGATGATTTGCTAGAAGTAGGGAAATGAGACAAAAGCGAGGATCTCTTATAAGGCACAAATCGTAATGATTAGACAACTGGGTCAGAGCGTCTCCAAAACCACAGGTCTTGTGGGGTGTTCCCAGTGTGCAGTGGTTAGTACCTACCAAAAGTGTCCAACTGGTGAACAAGTACCAGAGACAGGGGCGCCCAAGGCTTATTGGTGCACATAGGGAAGCTCGCCGCTCTGGTCTGATCCCATAACAGGGCAACAGTAGGACAAATTGACGGAAAAGTAGCCGGACACCTCCAGACGTCTTGTGGAGTCCAGACCTAACGGGTCAGAGCTTTTCTGGAGACACAATATTAGACAGGTGGCTGCATGTAGCGGCTGATCGCTGTATAGGTCACAGATAATGGAATATAGGAAGGATTCATTATTCATAGATTATTTTCTTCTAATATAAACAACTTTTGTTATTTCAGATTATACGGCATTTACCCCAAAACCCAACGATCCCATCTATGGAGGAGGTAGGTGTGACTCCTACTGTATCTGTGTTTTCTATCTATCTATCTATCTATCTATCTATCTATCTATCTATCTATCTCATATCTATCTATCTATCTATCTATCTCATATCTATCTATCTATCTCTCTATCTCATATCTATCTATCTATCTCATATCTATCTATCTATCTATCTCATATCTATCTCATATCTATCTATCTATCTCTCTATCTCATATCTATCTATCTATCTATCTATCTATCTATCTATCTCATATCTATCTATCTATCTATCTATCTATCTAGAACCCACCTAAAATCCAACTATAACCGGTGCCCCATAGACAGCAATAGAAGATCCGACCTGTAGTCTACACAACATGGATTTTCTATTGTCGGATTTCTAAACCGCCGGCTCCACTGGAATATAAGACATGTTCCATCTTCCTGCGGATTCCAGTTCACTTCTATGTACTGGGCCGGCCGAAAACTGACCACGTTTTTTTGCGCAAACTCGCGCCACAAACCGCGGTTCAGCAATCTTACAATACCGTCAGATTTCTGATATAGCCTCGGACCCATTATCTTTTCCTGTGTTCTTAGCTTGTGTCCTAGTCTATGCTCTTAGCCTGTGCTCCTTGCAGGTTATCTTTTCCTGTGTTCTTAGCTTGTGTCCTAGTCTATGCTCTTAGCCTGTGCTCCTTGCCGGTTATCTTTTCCTGTGTTCTTAGCTTGTGTCCTAGTCTATGCTCTTAGCCTGTGCTCCTTGCTGGTTATCTTTCCTGTGTTCTTAGCTTGTGTCCTAGTCTATGCTCTTAGCCTGTGCTCCTTGCCGGTTATCTTTCCTGTGTTCTTAGCTTGTGTCCTAGTCTATGCTCTTAGCCTGTGCTCCTTGCAGGTTATCTTTCCTGTGTTCTTAGCTTGTGTCCTAGTCTGTTCTTTGTCCCACTCCTGGCCTGTCTTGGTTTGTGTTCTTGCCTTGTTATTGGTGTTAGGACTGTGGGACACATTAGGTTGCAATGGGAGACCACACAGAGAGGCATCCTGGTCATGGCATACAAGTGGTTAAGTAGTTTAGAACTAGTACAGACAAGTTTGGTTTGTTTTTGGGGTGCAGTGAGTCAGCAGTAGCTGTACAGCCAGTCAGAGAGCTTAAAGGGAACCTGTCACATAGGTTATGCCCCCCTGGCTGAGGGCAGCACAAGCCAGTGTCAGACCTGCTGTTTCCAGCACTGTGCCCCTTATTCTGTAAGATGCTGGTGTTTTAGAGCATTTACCCCTCAAATCTTATTCATGAGCAGGTGTTAGCCCCGCCCACCAAAGGCTAGCCCCTCCCACTAACCGTTATTCACATGTTTCTACCTATTCAAAGTAATAGGTTTGTCAGTTGAGGTGGGCGGGGCTAGACTCAGGTGGGCGTGGCTAGACTCCGATTGGCCGGGTTTGAAAAAAACTGACTCTCTGAAGGACTCTTCGAATGACCCTTCTGGCTGAAAACTGCAGATTTGAGCATTAAATACACGAAAACTGCAGCACCTTACAGAATAAGGAACACAGCGCTGGAAACAGCAGGTCTGACACTAGATTGTTCTGCCCTCAGCAAGGGGGGCATAATCTATGTGACAGGTTCTCTTTAAGGAGTGGAGATGGACTGGAGAAGCAGGGGAGCTAGCTGCTGCAGAGGGGGATCCGGGGGCTAGCTGCTGCAGAGGGGGATCCGGGGGCTAGCTGCTGCAGAGGGGGATCCGGGGGCTAGCTGCTGCAGAGGGGGGATCCGGGGGCTACCTGCTGCCGCGGGGGTTCCGGGGGCTAGCTGCTGCCGTGTGGGATCCGGGGGCTAGCTGCTGCAGCGGGGGATCCGGGGGCTAGCTGCTGCAGAGAGGGATCCGGGGGCTAGCTGCTGCAGAGGGGGATCCGGGGGCTAGCTGCTGCAGAGGGGGGGTCCGGGGCTAGCTGCTGCAGAGGGGGGGTCCGGGGCTACCTGCTGCAGAGGGGGGTTCCGGGGGCTACCTGCTGCAGAGGGGGGTCCGGGGGCTACCTGCTGCAGAGGGGGGTCCGGGGGCTACCTGCTGCAGAGGGGGATCCGGGGGCTACCTGCTGCAGAGCGGGATCCGGGGGCTAGCTGCTGCAGAGGGGGATCCGGGGGCTAGCTGCTGCAGAGGGGGATCCGGGAGAAGCTGCTGCAGAGGGGGATCCGGGGGCTAGCTGCTGCAGAGGGGGGTCCGGGGGCTAGCTGCTGCAGAGGGGGATCCGGGGGCTAGCTGCTGCAGAGGGGGATCCGGGGCTAGCTGCTGCAGAGGGGGATCGGGGGCTAGCCGCTGCAGAGGGGGATCCGGGGGCTAGCTGCTGCAGAGCGGGATCCAGGGGCTAGCTGCTGCAGAGCGGGATCCGGGGGTTAGCTGCTGCAGAGGGGGATCCGGGGGGCTAGCTGCTGCAGAGGGGGATCCGGGGGCTAGCTGCTGCAGAGGGGGATCGGGGGCTAGCTGCTGCAGTGGGGGATCCGGAAGATGCTGCTGCAGAGGGGGATCCGGGAAGTGCTGCTGCAGAGGGGGATCCAGGGAGGATGCTGCTGCAGAGGGGGATCCGGGGGGCTAGCTGCTGCAGAGGGGATCCGGGGCTAGCTGCTGCAGAGGGGATCCGGGAGATGCTGCTGCAGAGGGGGATCCGGGGGCTAGCTGTGCTGCAGAGGGGGATCCGGGGGCTAGCTGCTGCAGAGGGGGATCCGGGGGCTAGCTGCTGCAGAGGGGGATCCGGGGGCTAGCTGCTGCAGAGGGGGATCCGGGGGCTAGCTGCTGCCGAGGGGGATCCGGGGGCTAGCTGCTGCAGAGGGAGATCCGGGGGCTAGCTGCTGCAGAGTGGGATACGGGGGCTAGCTGCTGCAGAGGGGGATCCGGGGCTAGCTGCTGCAGAGGGGGATCCGGGGGCTAGCTGTTGCAGAGGGGGATCCGGAGATACTGCTGCAGAGGGGGATCCGGGAGATGCTGCTGCAGAGGGGGATTCGGGGGCTAGCTGCTGCAGAGGGGGATCCGGGGGCTAGCTGCTGCAGAGGGGGATCAGGGGGCTAGCTGCTGCAGAGGGGGATCCGGGTGCTAGCTGATGCAGTGGGGTAGCCGGGGGCTAGCTGCTGCAGAGGGGGAACCGGGGGCTAGCTGCTGCAGAGGGGGATCCGGGGGCTAGCTGCTGCAGAGTGGGATCCGGGGGCTAGCTGCTGCAGAGTGGGATCCGGGGGCTAGCTGCTGCAGAGTGGGATCCGGGGGCTAGCTGCTGCAGAGTGGGATCCGGGGGCTAGCTGTTGCAGAGGGGGATCCGGGAGATACTGCTGCAGAGGGGGATCCGGGAGATGCTGCTGCAGAGGGGGATTCGGGGGCTAGCTGCTGCAGAGGGGGATCCGGGGCTAGCTGCTGCAGAGGGGGATCCGGGGGCTAGCTGCTGCAGAGGGGGATCCGGGGGCTAGCTGCTGCAGAGGGGGATCCGGGGGCTAGCTGCTGCAGAGGGGGATCCGGGGGCTAGCTGCTGCAGAGGGGGATCCGGGAGATGCTGCTGCAGAGGGGGATCAGAGCTGCAGAGTGAGACAAGTTAGTCCGAGTTGGGAGTTGGAGAGAGACAAGGAAGGAGCAGGTCCCTCAACGAGGCATGAGGGGCGGACACTACCTCTGGTTGACACTCACGGCGAGGACATGAACCTGTATATAGTAAATGTTTAAAGCAGGAACCAGGGGCATAGCTATAGGGGATGCAGAAGTAGCAGTTGGTACCGGGCCCTGCAGCCTGAGGGGGCCCAAAAGCCCTCCTGCCACATAAGGAGATACCAGCATTGTAAGTGGCACATGGCAGCTGGGGGGCCCATTTTACTTTTTGCTCAAGTTACGCCTTTGATTGTGGCTCTAAGGCATAGTTGCCAACTTTTGAAAATGAAAAAGCAGGAGACTTTAGACGGCGGTGCGCTAAGCGCGCCGCGGCAAAAATTTTCATGGACACACCCATCTTCCCGGTATGCCACGCCCCCTTCAAAAAGCCACACCCACTCCACCTAACTGCATAACGGCTTTGGAAGAAAGCCAGGTAGATGCCCTTATAGCCAGGTAGTAACCCCCCATAAGCAGGTATGTGCCCCTTACAGGCAGGTAGATTGCCCCTTGTAGCAAGTAGATGCCCCTCTGTAGCCAGGTAGGTGCCCCCCTTTGTTAGCCAGGAAGGTGCCCCCCATTGTTGCCAGGTAGTGCCCCCATTGTTTGCCAGGTAGTGCCCCCTCTGTTGCCAGGTAGTGCCCCCAATGTTGCCAGGTAGATGTCCCCCTCTGTTGCCAGGTAGATGTCCCCTCTGTTGCCAGGAAGAGCCCCCATTGTTGCCAGGTAGTGCCCCCATTGTTGCCAGGTAGTGCCCCCATTGTTTGCCAGGCAGAGCCCCCCCTATAGCTACTAAAAATAAAATAATAAAATCCACTTACCTAACCAGGCTCCTGCAGCCGCGCGTCACTTCCCCCTGTGCCGCTGACCTGTATGTGCGGCGCAGCCTCCTCCCTGCACAGCGAGACTCCGGGCGGGTGAAGCGGGCGCAGCGGCCGCTTCACCCGCCTGTAGGAGCGGCCCGGCGGCGCAAGAGTAGCGCACTAGCGCTACTCCGGCGCCGTGGCCATTTAAAGAGCCCCCGCCGCCTGCTGGCGGCGGGAGGAATGCCAACTCCCCCGGGAGTGCGGGAGGGGACCCCAAATAGCGGGACCCCCCGCCAAAAACGGGAGAGTTGGCATGTATGCTCTAAGGTCATGAACATTTCTGGACAAATTATCCACTGAACAGCCAAAAAATTCAAACCCCCTAGAGATGGCGGGAATAGCAATGATTATGGGCAGACAATGGCGCCTGTCGGGGGAGGCATAAAGTAGGCAGCAAGTGGCCAGTCCTTGAAGATGATTTGCTAGAAGTAGGGAAATGAGACAAAAGCGAGGATCTCTTATAAGGCACAAATCGTAATGATTAGACAACTGGGTCAGAGCGTCTCCAAAACCACAGGTCTTGTGGGGTGTTCCCAGTGTGCAGTGGTTAGTACCTACCAAAAGTGTCCAACTGGTGAACAAGTAAAAGAGACAGGGGTGCCCAAGGCTTATTGGTGCACATAGGGAAGCTCGCCGCTCTGGTCTGATCCCATAACAGGGCAACAGTAGGACAAATTGATGGAAAAGTAGCCGGACACCTCCAGACGTCTTGTGGAGTCCAGACCTAACGGGTCAGAGCTTTTCTGGAGACACAATACTAGACAGGTGGCTGCATGTAGTGGCTGATCGCTGTATAGGTCACAGATAATGGAATATAGGAAGGATTGATTATTGATAGATTATTTTCTTCTAATATAAACAACTTTTGTTATTTCAGGTTTTAAGGCATTTACACCAAAACCTGATGATCCCATATTTGGAGGTAGGTGTGACTCTACCCTACTGCATCTGTATTTTCTATCTACACAACATAGATTTTCTATTGTTGGATTTCTAAACCGCCGGCTCCACTGGAATATAAGACATGTTCCATCTTCCTGCAGATTCCAGTTCACTTCTATGTACTGGGCCGACCGAAAACCGACCACTTTTTTTTGTACAAACTCAGATTTCCAATGTACAGTGAAGGAAATAATTATTTGACCCCTTGCTGATTGTTTAAGTTTCCCACTGACAAAGACATGAACAGTCTATAATTTTAAGGGTCGGTTTATTTTAACATTGAGAGACAGAATATCCCAAAAAATCCAGAAAATCACATTGTATAAATTCTATAAATGTATTTGCATTTTGCAGAGAGAAATACGTATTTGATCCCTCTGGCAAACAAGACTTAATACTTGGTGACAAAACCCTTGTTGGCAAGCACAGCAGTGAGATGTTTTTTGTAGTTGATGATGAGGTTTGCGCACGTCAGGAGGAATTTTGCTCCACTCCTCTTTGCAGATCATCTCTAAATCATTAAGATTTTGAGGCTGTCGCTTGGCAACTCAGAGCTTCAACTCCCTCCATAAGTTTCTAATGGGATTAAGGTCTGGAGACTGGCTAGGCCACTCCATGACCTTAATGTGCTTCTTTTTGAGCCACTCCTTTGTTGCCTTGGCTGTATGTTTTGGGTCATTGTCTTGCTAGAAGACTCAGCCATGACCCATTTTTAATGTCCTGGTGGAGGGAAGGAGGTTGTCACTCAGGATGTTACGGTACATGGCTCCATCAATTTTCCCATTGACACGGTGAAGTAGTCCTGTGCCCTTAGCAGAGAAACACCCCCAAAACATAATGTTTCCCCCTCCATGCTTGACAGTGGGGACGGCGTTCTTTGGTCATAGGCAGCATTTCTCTTCCTCCAAACATGGCGAGTTGAGTTAATGGCAAATCTCTTTTTGTTCAATTTTACCACAG
>JAODAL010016692.1:0-79913 GCA_025379985.1 Phyllomedusa bahiana | reverse complement strand
GGTGAATATGAATTGCTTTTTTTTAAGTTTTAGTGATCCCGGTCAATGAACGTGTGGGTGCGCAAAAGTCAAAAAACACGTAATGTTATTTTTGATATAATAATGGTATTTTTTGCACCTTTCAATTCACTGTGGTGTATGGGAAATTTGTGTTTTAAGATTACGTAGATGCTGCGTCAATGAACAGTGCTGGGTGCGCAAAAGTCAAAAAACACGAAACTTTTATGGTTTGATATAAAAAACGGTATTTTTTGCACCTTTCAATTCACCTGTGGTGAATATAGAATTGCTGTTTTAAGATTTACGTAGATGCTGCGTCAATCTTAAAACAGTGCTGGGTGCGCAAAAGTTAAAAAACACGTAACTTTTTATGTTTTGATATAATAAAGGGTTTATTTTTTGCCCTTTTTCAATTAAACTGGGGGTGAATATAGAATTGCTGTTTTAAGATTTACGTAGATGCTGCTCAATGAACAGTGCTGGGTGCGCAAAAAGTCAAAAAACACGTAATGTTATGTTTTGTATAATAAACGGATTTTTTGCACCTTTCAATTCACCTGTGGTTAATATTTAATTGCTGTTTTTAAGATTTACGTAGATGCTGCATCAATGAACAGTGCTGGGTGCGCAAAAGTAAAAAAAACAGTAACTGTTACGTTTTGATATAATAAACGTTTTTTTGCACCTTTCATTTCACCTGTGGTGAATATAGAATTGCTGTTTTAAGATTTACGTAGATGCTGCGTCAATGAACAGTGCTGGGTGCGCAAAAGTCAAAAAACACGTAACTGTTATGTTTTGATATAATAAACGGTATTATTCGCACCTTTCAATTCCCCTGTGGGAATATAGAATTGCTGTTTTAAGTTTTACGTAGATGCTGCGTCAATGAAAAGTGCTGGGTGCGCAAAAGTCAAAAAACACGTAACTGTTATGTTTTGATATAAAAAAACGGTATTTTTTGCACCTTTCAATTCACCTGTGGTGAATATAGAATTGCTGTTTTTTTAGTTTTACGTAGATGCTGCTTTCAATGAACCAGTGCTGGGTGCGCAAAAGTCAAAAAAACACGTAACTATTAGGTTTTGATATAATAAACGGTTATTTTTTGCACCTTACAATCCACCGGTGGTGAATATCGAATTGCTGTTTTAAGATTACGTAGATGCTGCGTCAATGAACAGTGCTGGGTGCGCAAAAGTCAAAAAACAGGGTAAACTGTTTGTTTTGATATAATAAATGTATTTTTTGCACTTTCAATTCACTGTGGTGAATATAGAATTGCTGTTTTAAGATTTACATAGATGCTGCGTCAATGAACAGTGTGGGTGCGCAAAGTCAAAAAAACACGAAATGTGATTTTTTTTCGTAGGGACACACGGTTTTTTTTGGCAACAAACAACCTGTGCTGACTACAAGATTGGGGTTTGAAATTTTTAAGTGCAAGGTGGATATATAAAACAGTACGGGTTTGAAATTTGGGAAAAATTGAACCCTATTAAAAATTGTATACTGAAATAAAAGTGGGAGTTTTGCCCCTAACAAAGAGCCTTCCCGTTTTTACTAGAAATTATTTTTTAAATCCAATATAAGTTCGGTGCCCAATCCCCCGGGAAATATTTCAATAGAAAAATTGTTAAAAATTTAAGATTTTCCAAACTAAAATTGTCAAACACTAAGTCTTGGGGAAATTTATCCAGTTTTCTTTATAGAAAAAGAGCTTGTCTGTTTTTCCCCCGGGGGGGCCCCCCCCCCCGCCCCCACCGCCGTGAATTTACAGCGGTAGATCTGTTTTAAAAATTTTCTCTAGCTCTCAAAAAATGTTTCCCCAAATCTCTAATCTAACAAAATTTGGGGAAGGACCCACAGAAAATTAGTAGAGGTTTTCTCTGTGCAGAAATAGACTAATTTCGCTGAGTTTTTGGGCCCAACGGGGCAGGGGGACGCAGGCCCTTATCCCTATGGACGCTTTTTTAAACCACTGAGGCTAAACCCCAGGAAACGCTGTTCTTTGAAAAACGGGGTTCATGTGTTTTTTCCCACCCAAAATCGAAACCCAAAAAACACCCCAGTCATGACGTGCAACAACATCTCCCCCTGCTCTATTCTGTAATCGGGATTTGTTGGCCCCCAAAAAAATTACAGGAAGCGCCAAAAAAAGGCGCAAATCTTTTTTGTTTTTGGGGTTTTTTGCACAGTTTTAACCTTAAGTATCGAAGGATCGGGTTTTTTTCGATCCCCAAAAAAAAAACCCCTTCCCGTTTTCCCAACTTTGTCGTTAAAAATGGCTAAAACACTATATCAAATATGTTTTTATTTTATGACTTGTGTTTTTCTTTTTATTGAACCTAACCTTTTAAATTTTAAACCCCAGTAAAGGGTGTTTTTTATTTTTACAGTTTATTTTCGTATAGATACATATTTATTTATGTTTTTTTATTATAAAATATATATTTGATTTTGTTTACAGGGAATTTTTTTACAACTTTGGTGAGCCCCCAGGTGGGAAAGGTTTATGAGTGCAATTGGGGGGTCTTTTTGTTGTGAAATTTTTTTTTGTTTAGTTGTTACTTTGTTTTTGGGGAAAATTTGTTTTTGTTTTAAGATTAAATATGGAGTGTTTTTTTTTAAAAAGATTGCTAAAGAAAAAGGTACGAAAAGTTTTGTAAATAATGGGGGATTAATGATCCAGGGGTAAAATTTTAAAAATTTTTGGGTTTCCGGGGCTTTGCAACAAAAAAGGGGTTTGTCAAAGTCTAAAGGGAAAAAAGTGCTTTGTTTTTTTTGTCTGCTTTATAGCAGAGCTTTATGGAAAACTGAAAGCACAAAAGGGAAAATTTTACCAAACAAAGTAGTTTTGCCTTGTTGTGTTGTTTTTGAGTTTGCAGGGCAGAAAAAGGGGCCCTTAGAGGGTCGGAAAAAAGTTTTAAAATAAGGAGGGGGAACTTTTTTAAATTTGTCTGCTGAAAACCCTTTTTTTCCCTTTGTAGTTAGAACCAATTATTTAATGGCAGAGAACAAATTGTTAAAATTTGGGAAATTGAGCAGCTTAGGGACAGGCTGAAGGAAGCAAAAAACCATGTGGCGGGGCCCAAAATTTGATCCTATAGAGGTTTGGGTTTGGGTTTTTTTTAAAAAAATTTGTTTCAAAAGTGGTTGCAAACTTTACCAAATTTTAAAGCAGTGCACCCCAAATTTTTCCCCCAAAAGTGTGCCAAAAAAAAACTAAGTTTCAGCACCTTATAGAAATGCAAATCAGTTTTTTTGCTTTTCATTTTGCTTTTTGGGGGGCATATACCCAAAATATTGCCCATTTTCTCTAAAGGGAACGGGAGGAAAAAAAATAATGTGAAATGCTTTGCATGTGGAAAATTTGGGGTAAAACATGGCAAATTTTCTGCCCAGGACATAAAAAGAAATGTGTTTGAAAGTTTGCTTCGCTTTGTGGCAGGAACCCCCCAGCCATATTTCTAGTTCTGTTTAAAGAGTGGATGTAAGGTTTTGAACCCACAGGATGGACCAAAAAGAAAGAAAGAGAGAGAGTAAATTTTTTTCACAAGGTGGGGAAATTTTTAGAGAAGGCCCAAATTGGCCCCCGGGAAAAGCTTTCCCCCAATGGGTCCCAAATCATGGGGGTTCGGGCCAAAATGAGAAACAGGGGAAACTAAAAGAAAATTTGGTCCCCTTTATCATTTTGAAGGTGAAAAAAGGGGAAACTGGTTTTTGGGGGGAAGGAGAAAAAGGAGTTTCCTTTGTGAACCTTCTGGGAGGAGGTTCGGGTATTGTTTATAATGAAAATAAGTTTTGTTTTTCAAAAAAAGAAAACAGGGCCCCCGGTTTTTAAAACTTTATTTTTCCCCTTGCGGGAAATAGAGGCCTTTAAACCAACATTGTTTTTTTTTTTTTAAGGGGGAAAAAGGTCTCAAAAATTGGGAATACTGTACAGTCGGGTTTGGACCAAATTCAAAATTTGGGTTTTTTCTTCTTTTGTTTTTTTTTTTAAAATTTGCCTAAAACTGTTAGTGGGGGTTTGCATACTTTTCCCGGGGGCTAAATAGGAAATTTCCCATTGTGGGGGAAAATTTGTATAGGTGAGGATTTTCCGCCATTGTTTTGCAAACAGCCCAAAACCTCTCTGTGAATGTATTGTAGTAAAACTGGGGAAAACAAAAAGTTTCATTTACATTTTTGGTGTGCAAATGTGCTACCTTTTGCTAGAGTTTTGCATTTTGGGCTCAAAAGGTAACAAAGTTTTTTAAATTTTATTTTTAAAAAGTTGTTTTTTCTTTAATGGCCCCCAACTGTATCCCAAAGGGGCACTATGTGGGACATTAAGGGACAAAAGCTGGGAAATTTTTAAATTTTTTTTTTAAACTTATAAAGTTTTTTTGTCCCAATTTAAAAAAATACAATTGTCTGGGTTTTCGTCTATAGTTAAGAAAAAGGGGATAGTAATTTTTTTTTGTTTTTTGTTTGTTTAGAAGTGACCAATGGGCACATGGTTTTTTTACCAAAGCATCCGGTCTCACATACTTTTTGAGTTTTTTAAGTACAAATGGTTTTAAGATTGTCTTTTTAAAAAATTGTTTGTGTCTTTTGAGTCAAACTTGGAGTTGATTTAGAGGTGCTGAGGGCATAGGTGAAAGTGGCCAAACCCTAGTAATTGGCTAGAGGTAAAAATACCCCAATTTTGGGTTAGGAAAAAAACTTAGTTCCTGAAGCCACTGGGGAACAAATGATCTATCACACCCAAAATTTGTGTTTTTTCATGTGAAATGTTTTACATTTTTGCTATGATGTGGAAAAATGATTTTGCGCAGCAGACCCTCAGTGGGCAACCCAAAAATGTCCCGTAAATGGTGTTTTCTGTCATGGAATAAAGACTGTGTATCCAATTATATGGTGTTGGAGGCATCTATTCGAAGAATGAGCACAGAATCCAAGTAGACGACCGAGGAGGACTACAATCTCAGAACCGGCAAAGGAGCCACAGACATCTGAGAGCCCAGAGACTACAGCAGGAGCCTGCAGCATGGACAGAGTCACTAAGGAGCTGAAAAGAAGAGATGGACTTTGGTGTGTTTGCATCAAATAAAAGAAAAACTTGTTTGTGTGGTGTGAGGTCTAAATAACGTGGCTAAAAGAGTTATCAGGATAAAGATATCTGTGAATATAATAATAGGTGCAAATTTAACTTCACAGAACATATTATTGATGGTTGACAGCTCAAATTTGTCTCAGCAAATCTAATCATGTCCCACTGAAGGTAACAGCACCGCCCCATCAAGCTACACACACCCCCATGTCTAATGTGTCATCATATATTTTAAATTAGTTTAGAGGGCTCTTTCCTTTAAGAGTCATTCGCCCTCTAGGTGGGGATCTGTAAGAAATACAGAATTTTGAACAATGAAATACCTATAAGGTATATTTTGGTATAATGTATATAAAAGTATTTCAATTGTACAATCTAAGATGGAGGCTCTAGCATGAATCACATGGCAGCTTAGACTGGTTGTCCTGATGCCTTTCACTTGCTAATTAAGGTAAAACAATAGGGCACAGTTTAACATTTTATAACCTGGCCTTCTAGAAGATGCAGCACTAAAGGTCGGTAGGCCTCATGGGTAAATGGGGGCAGGTATCGTCTTGAGATGGGGGCAGGTATGGGCTATAAAATAGACCAGCATGCTTTTGGACGGCCCTTTTGTCCCTGGAGAGAGACCAGAATTGCAGTTCTATTATTAACCCCTTAAGGACCCGGCGGTTTTTTTTGGTGACACATTCGTTTTTCCCGCCGCGCCTTCTGAAATCCATAACTTTTTTATTTTTCCACCTACAAAGACATATTAGGGCTTTTATTTTGCGGGACAAGATTTACTTTCTAATGGTGTTATTCACTTTACTATAGAATATACTGGGAAACCGCAAAAAAATTCCAAGTGGGACAAATTGTGATAAAAAATGTATTTTCGCCATGTTTGCGGGGGATTTGCTTTTACAGCGTTCAATCTTCGTTAAATATAATGTGTTATTTGTATTCTAAAGGTTGTTACACATCCGGCAATACCAAACATGTAGGGTTTCCATTATGTTTTGGTACCGTAAAAAAATTCCAAACATTTTCTATTTTTGAAATTTGCGCCATGGCGCCATCTTGTGTGACCAATAACTTTTTTGTACTAACACCTACGGATGTCAGTGAGGGGGCATTTTTTGCGGGCTGAAGTGTACTTTTTATCGCTAGCAGTTTGGAATGCATGCGACTTTTTGGATCATTTTTATTCCATTTTTTGAGTGACTTAAAATGACCAAAAAATGCAATTTTGGCGTTTGGAATTATTTTTCTTCTACGGTGTTCAGCGTACGGGATAAATGTTATATTTTTATAGATCGGACTTTTTCGAACGCGGCGATAACAAATATGTGTAACTTTTTTATTATTTTAATGATTTTATTTGTAAAATGGGGATTAACCGCTAACACCCGGCGGCTGTGCGGGGGGGTTCGCGGAGCGATCCCCCTGCAAAGCCCCTTAGCGGCCCTGGGACGTACTCGTACGCCCAGGGTCGTTAAGGGGTTAAAGGAGAAGTATTCAAACATCCTCTTAAAGGATATGATATACCGCTTAGAAGCTTTTTTACCTGTTTGAGTAAAAATTTTATTTATGTCCTCAAGTGTCCCTGTGGGAAGATCTACGTGGGACAAACAAGTCGCCCTGTACGTGTCCACATCAATGAGCATAGGTCAGCAATCAGTACTTGTAATCCCCCAAGTATCAATTGACTGGGGAGGGAGGGGTTACTTGGTGTCAACGGGTATAAATTCCAGCACCAGTGCTCTATAGAGCTGGCTCTATTAGTGGCTCCATTGCTTGGCTCAAACTGAGTGCTTGAAGAGAACAGAGTGCTGAGTTAACAAACCGGAGTTAAAAACTGGAGAGAAAAACTGGTAAGTAAACAAACCTCTTTTATTTAATACTTCAATTTCATTAACTTTTTTTATTTTTTTCTCTTCATTGCTGTTGCACCAGGATAATGGGCAGCTTCACTGGCAATTTTCAGCAGTGCACAATCTGCCATATGTATGCACTACTGGAGCAAGAGATCCAGGGTAAATACCGTTGTAACAGATGTGAGCATGTTGCTACGCTGGTAGCTCGCATTTTAGACCTAGAGGAGCAAAATGCGACACTGAGGGCGATTGACAATGAAGAGAAGAGTTTGCTACTCTTGGAGCAAACAGTTAGTGGGCTAAATGTTGAGGGTGGAGTATTGGATCAGCAGGAGGAGCCGTGTAGCTGGGTTAACGTAGACAGGGGGAGCTCTAGGGGTACCAGAAAAAGGAAGGCCACTTCTCCTCCTGAGATTCCTAGCAAAATTGCCAAGTTGGGTGATAATGCTGGGGAATCAGTCTCAGAAATGGCAACCCTCGTGGACACTGCTCTTACTAGCAGCCGGAAGAGCAGCCCAACTAGTAGTAGGGGGGATGTGAATGCAGGTAAGAAAAGACAGTTAGTAGTAGGGGATTCTATAATCAGGAAGACGGATGGAATAATTTGTCGCAAGGACCACCTCAACCGAATGGTTTGCTGTCTCCCTGGGGCCAGGGTTCGGCATGTGGTGGACCGGGTGGATAAATTACTGGGAGGGGCTGGCGATGACCCAGCTGTTGTGGTCCATGTTGGAACCAATGACAGAATACACGGTAGGTGGAGGCTCCTAAAGAATAATTTTAAAGAACTAGGCTCAAAGCTGAAGTGAAGGACCTCCAAGGTTGTGTTCTCCGGAATACTGCCGGTGCCATGTGCTACTCAGGAAAGACAGCGGGAGCTTAGGAGTTAAATGCCAGCTGTGAAAGTCATGGTGTTTAGACACAGAGGTGGATTGTGTCATTAGAGCCTGGCTGATTTTTCATTGGAGTACAATCTGTTTTCTACAGGTAAATTGCACCTGAATGGAAGGGGGTCTGCTGTGCTGGGGGAAAGAATTCTAGAAGGGGTGCGGGAGTATTTAAACTAGGGATGAGGAGGGAGGACAATATAGAAAATGAAGGGGTAGATAGGTTAGAGAGTGGGCAGACTATATCGGCAGGTGGAATGGGGGAGGTGGAGTAGACCAGTGGATAAGGAGATCCATGTGTTGCAAACCAGCATTGAAGATATTGGTACCCACAATATTTCATGTAATCTCATGTCAACTACTAAGTGTGCTGTCTAATAAAGGTATAATTATAATCCCATGCCATCATCTGAAAGGGTAATGTATAATGCCATGCCATCTACCGAAGGAGAGATTTTAATCGAATGCCGTCATCCGAACAGGTAACGTTTAATCTCATGCTGTCTACTGATCGGATAATGTATGATCCCATGCCGTCTAATGAACAAGTTAGATACAATCCCAAACCTTTGACGGAAAGTGTAAAACTGGAAGGGAACTTAAAATGTCTATTCACAAATGCTAGAAGTCTTGCAACCAAAATGGGGGAACTTGAGGCACCAGTTGTAGAGGAGCTGATTGATGTGGTAGGTATTGCTGAAACATGGCTGGACTCCTTGTATGATTGGGCGGTCAACCTTAAAGGTTTTAATCTATTTAGGAAAGACAGAGCGAACAGGAGGGGAGGAGGATTGTGTCTGTATGTAAGGAGTGATATGAAGGCAAAAGTGAAAGAGGTAATACAATGCGGAGTAGCTAATGATGTGGAAACATTGTGGGTGGAAATACAAGGGGGGATTAATGCAGAAGATATTATTTTTGGTGTTATCTATAGATCCCCGAACATCACTGAGGAGATAGAAGAACAGATGCATAATCAAAAGGCTTAAAAGCCTGTGATGGGGAGCTGGTCACTGGTGACCAAGAGAAGGCAGAGGTACTAAATAGGTTCTTCAGCTCAGTATATACTATCAATGAGATAGTAGTTGATGGGGGTGAGCCAAGTGCAGATGTAGGTGGTGCCAGTATTGTTAATACATCATCTGCTATAATTAATTGGCTCAGTGTTGTAAAAGTCAAAGCCACGGTGAATAAACTGAATGTGTACAAGGCGCGAGGCCCTGGGGGCAGTCACCCAAGAGGTCTTAAAGAGATCAGCGCGGGTTTATCGGTGTGCCCCTGTACATGATATTTAGAGATTCCCTGTGACTGGTATAGTACCAGTAGACTGGCGCAAGGCAAATGTAGTTCCCATCTTCAAAAAAGGTTCCAAGTCTTGCCCAGGTAATTATAGACCAGTAAGTTTAACATCTGTTGTGGGAAAATGTGGGTAGTGCAATCTATGGAAGATGCTCATAAATTGCAAGCAGACCTGGACACACTGAGTGCTTGGGCATCCACTTGGCAACTGGGGTTCAATGTGGATAAATGTAAGGTTCTGCATCTGGGTAGAAATCATCTACAGGCATCATATGTCCTAGGGGGAGAAAAACTTGGAGAATCGCTTGTTGAGAATGATCTGGGCGTTCTTGTAGATCATAGACTACAAAACAGCATGCAATGTCAATCAGCTGCCTCTAGGGCAAGTAAGATATTGGCGTGTATTAAAAGAGGCATGGACTCGTGGGACAAGGATGTCATTCTACCGCTGTACAAAGCATTGGTGCGACCTCACTTAGAATATGCTGTTCAGTTTTGGGCCTCAGTTTATAGAAGAGATGTAATGGAGCTAGAGAGAGTACAAAGACAAGCAACCAAACTTATAAGGGGAATGGAGCATCTTAGTTATGAGGAGAGGTTAGTAGAATTTAACTTTAGTCTTGAGAAAAGACGGCTTCGGGGGGACATGATTAATTTACATAAATATATAAGTGGTCCTTACAAAAAGTATGGGGAAAATGTATTTCAAGTGAAGCCCCCTCAAAAGACAAGGGAACATTCCCTTTGACTAGAGAAAAAAGGAGTCAGTCTCCAGAGAAGAGGAGCGTTCTTCACTGTAAGGCCTCGTTCACACGGCTTATTTGGGCACGGATTGGCGCCGTACTCCGCGCCGGATTTGCGCTTCAGTACAGCGGCAATCCGTCCCTGTCATTACGGTAATCCACTGCTCTCATAGAGAACAGTGGATTCCGTCGCTCCTCCTCGCTCGGCGAATCCGCCGCGGGGGAGAAAGTAGCATGCACATTATTTACGGCGCGGACGCGCCGTAAACAATGCATTGTCTATGGGGCCGGGAGCGGCGCCCCCTGCCGCGCTCCGGCCCCGCCCCCGTCCCGCCCCTTATTCACGGCGGATTTGTGAGCTCAATACGGCTCACAAATCCATCGGAATAAGCCTTGTGAACACGGCCTAAGAACTGTGAATCTGTGGAATAATCTGCCTGAGGAGCTGGTCACTGCAGGAACTGTAGAGAGTTTCAAGAAAGGCTTCGATACCTACCTGGAACTAAAGAATATTAATGCGTACGTAGCTATGTAAAATTCTGGATCCTGGCTGGTTGAGGCTCTGGGGTCAGAGATATGGTCTCCACTGGAGCAGATTGGTTCTTGTCTTGTGGGTTCCAGGGCATTAAGCAGTGGTGAGGCTGGGCTTAAAGTCCTTGTCTCTCTCCCTCACCCACATTTTCCCCACCCTTGGTTGAACTCGATGGACATGTGTCTTCTTTCAACCGTAGTAACCATGTAACTATGTAATACAGGTGGTAAAATTGATGAAAAAATTAAATATGGCAAAACTTCGGTAGCACGCCACCAAATTCATGAATTAAAATGGTGTGTTATTGATGAGGTTACAGCGCAGGATACTAATTCAACTCATGTCCGGTTGCTTCAACGTGAAGCATACTGGATCTTTAAATTGGAATCAATGGTACCTAATGGGTTAAATGAAGCCTTTAGCTTGAAAGTGTTTCTTTAAACTTTCACTATTATACTGTTTAGATATAGGCCATGTCTGTTTACACAGAATGTATTTTGTGATTGCTTTTAATTGAGGTTAAGGGAGTATATAAGATACCACATTCATTTCAGTATCTTACTCGCAGTAAGAGGATCGTTACAATGTGCGCCTTTCTGAAGAAGAAGGAGTTCCCTCCGAAACGTCACTGGTGTAGGCACTTGGAATGAACTGAGACCGTTGCAACCACTCTCCCTGTGTGTGAAACAGTCGGTAACATTTACAGAGACATTTACAGAGACTTTTTACTCTATATGCGCTGAATGCTGTAAGAAATATTTGCCTAACAGAGTACAGAAGTCGTTGCTATTATATGTGTAATGAACCCGCAGGTTATGGGTGATCGAAATTTGATATAAAGTAACTTTTGAAGATATTTGGACTACTATTGGTTCTTGTGTCTGAATTTGTGCTTTAGGTTTTTGGAGAAAACCCGATTGTAGTCCAGCACTGTACTACGTTTGAAAGTTAATGGTCCACACTATTTATTAGAAGTACAATGTATATGTGTTAAGCAAGAAAAGAATTTTGCCTCTGAATCAACTTGATGTCAGGCGTCGGTTTAGACATATTGTGCATGTGTCCATGTGTCTCATACTAATTTAAAACCCAGCTCACAGAAGAATCTAGAACCCCCCAAAAATGAATAAAACTACAAAATTTTATTAATATACATTAAAAACTCCCTAATACAAAAAAATTTGTGCAATAAACCTTCCCTATACGGTCAAATACCAAAGTATAGAAAACACCTAGAGACAGCAACCTAGATAAAGAAGCACAAGATAAATATACAGCATCAAAAACACATGTATCAAACGTATGGCCAGTATATGGCCCAGTAAATGTCTGAAACTCACGGTTCTGCAGAGTACGCTGATATATATAACAGCTGTTGCGAGAAGAAAAAAAAAAAATTTCCACAACACTGTGAAGATACCTAAATAGCGTCACTATGCTGAACCTATCCAAAAAGGGGGGCACCCGCCCTGAAAAGGGCGATCCCACCTATCGGAAGGCTGTCCCTCAATCTAAATAGAAAACCAAAGCAAGCAGTGAAATAGATAAAATACACTGCTTATTGGACAGAGAAATTTTCAATGTCCAAAAAAAAAATGTCCCAAATGCTGTATATTTATCTTGTGCTTCTTTATCTAGGTTGCTGTCTCTAGGTGTTTTATATACTTTGGTAATTGACCGTAACGGGAAGGTTTATTGCACAATTTTGTTTGTATTCAGGAGTTTTTAATGTATATTAATAAAATTTTGGAGTTTTATTAATTTTTTTTGGGGGGTGGGGGTTTCTAGATTCTTCTGTGAGCTGTATTGTTTGAATCGAGACGAGTATCTTATTTTTCTTTGAGACTATAATTTAAGAACCAGCACAACAACATTTAAAGGAGTTTTGCCACTATCTAATTTCATACCTCCTGCATCCAGCTCTTCAGCTCTGTGTGCTCAGAAGGGGACGTGTGTGATTTGTTTGAATTGCCTATCATGTGACCCAGTAGGATGACATCACCAGGCCTTTCCTCTCTCGAGTCAAAGAAAGGTCTGTTTATTTACAGAGGTAAAAGTAGTAACACTGTAGCTTAGAGGTAATGCTTTTTACCTCCCGACACAAGGGTTCTAGGTTCAAATCCCTACAGGAACCAAACCTATCGATTTTTTTTTTTGCTTTATCAATGCACATACCTCATTGAGGTCTCTTTTTAAATTTATTTGCACTGTTTGACTAATTAAAAAGGGAGCACAGAGGAAAAGGAGTAGAAGGGACAATACCTGGGGTTTGAACACTCAGTAGCTGTCTGAGAGAAGAGGTTATGTCTGGACATGTGCGACCAGGACTGAGGAGCTCTCAGCCCAGGTCGTATCCCAGGTCGTATCCCCTGGAGACGAGCAGTAAACAATGGCTCACTAAAAGGGCAGCTAAAACAAAAACGGTACAGAATTTTAAATAACAATGAATGGTGAAAATGTTTATTATTTAATTTGCAAGCTTCCCACGTCAATTTTACTTCGTGGCAAAACCCCTTTAAGTCACTGGCTTGTAGCGACAACATGGGAAAAGATGTCTACAGGCTCAGCTTTTACTTATACATGTGCTTTACACACCAAGTGTGAGTGTAGCCCTGACTGACAAGGTGACACCACACATGAGGGACAGTAACAGGAAATTGTCAACATGAGGAAATTCCAGCACAAAGATGAGCCCTAAGAGTGTCCTCTGATTGAAGGGAGGGAGCCTAAATAATAAGCGTGTACTAATCACCTGTCATGTCAGAGAGCATCTGAGGTAAAATGTGCGTAAAAAAGATTGATAATTGGAGGCTTACTCGTTACTGACTGGGCTGTTTGCTTTCATTCCTGACCGGACATTTAGGCCTCATTCACGAAAACTGTCTAGCAGTAAGACTGTCTTTGTTGCCCGCAGCAACCAATCAGAGCTCAGCTTTTATTTTTTTTAGATCATAATAAAAATGTAAGCTTAGTTCTGATTGGTTGCTATGAGAAACAAAGATAATCTTACTGTTGGACAGTTTTCATAAATGAGGCCCATTTCCATAGAACATGCAAGCTTGAGAGCTATAATACTTTTTTGCACTCGGTTATTCTACAAATAATGTTTGCCTTATTTCTGTGATATGCTATGCTTTATTTTTATGTATTTTTATATAGTATGAGGGAAAATAGTAGGAAAAACTCACATTTTTTATTGATTTTTATTTTTTTTTAAATAGCAAAGTGGCGCTAACGGTGCTTTCACACAGTGCGTTTTTGGTTCGTTTAAATTCACGGTAAAATCGCGGTAATTACATTAATTAATTGCTGTGCCTTCCTGCACAAGAAACGCATTGAAAAAACGCACCGTGTGAAAGCACCCTAACATAAATTTTGCAATTGTCACACCTGCTCCTCATTCACACCTGAAACGTGGTAACACTAATGAGTCACATGAAACCATGGAGGGAACATGGCAAATTGGACACAATTTGTCCATAATCCCTTACAGGTATATTCACTTTTGTTCACAGCATTTTAGACATTGATGGCTTTGTGTTATTTTGAGAGCACATCACATTTATAAGGGTATGTTCACACGGCTTAAATTGCCACGTATTTCGGTGCGCATTTTGCCGTGTATTGCGCTTTATACGCGGTGAAATGCATGCCGCAATTACGGTAACTCATAGCTCTCATAGAGAGCTGTTTGCAGCGATTTTGCACCGCTGACAATGCATGTCTATGGGGCCGGCACCCTGCGGGCCCCCCCCCCCACACCCACACACACGTGCTTTGGAATTACGTGCTGGTTCCAAAACACACAACGTATGTGCCGCATTAAGCTGTGTGAACATACTCTAAGCTGTACACTTCACATTGCATCAAAGTGTCGTATCCTCCGTGTTATCCCATAAAAAGATATAATACAATAGTTACAAAAATGTGAGGGGAGCACTCACTTTTGTGAGATACTGTAGGTCATTGTTTCTCAACTCCAGTCCTCAAGACCCACCAACAGGTCATGTTTTCTGGCTTTCCTTAGCATTGCACAGGTGATTTAATTATGTTTTTTTTCTGTGGAAGATCATGAAAACATGACCTGTTGGTGGGTCTCGAGGACTGGAGCTGAGAAACACTGCTGTAGGTGATAAAAAGTTCTACAGTAGTGCAAGAATAAAACTTGCAGCCTGGGCTGTTATTATTCTTTTAAATAAAGGTTTCTTTCTTTACCTCTTTATATAACTTTTCTTTCGGTTTTACCCTGTGACTCCGGCTAATATGTTGGCCTCAGTTTTTTTTTTATTGAAATCTATGAGTGGCGTATGCAAATGTAATGGTATGTTTGCATGCATCAAATGTATACATTTTTGTATGCGTTTTTCATCACAAATCATCACATAACGATAGAACATCCTTTTAACCCCTTAACGATCTTGGGCGTATGAGTACGTCCCAGGGCTGCTAAGGGGCTTTGCAGGGGGATCGCTCCGCGACCCCCCCGCACAGCCGCCGGTTGTTAGCGGCAAATTGCCGCTAACACCCGGCAGTAACAGCGCTGGTGGGTGGCTCCGCCCGCTGGCGCTGTTTAAACACCATTAGACACCGCGGCAAAGATGGCCGCGGCGTCTGAATTAACGGCCCATCGGGGCCGGCACCGATCGGGACGGTCCCATCGGCACCGGGCCCATCCGATGGACGGGCATGGTGGTGGGGGGCCCTGTGAAGGCTCCCGTCACTTACTCTGGCCGGTTTGCCCCACTTCCGTCCGCAGACAGGAAGGGGGGAAACCGCCATCTTTGTAAACCCTTTGCCATTCCCTATGCAATGCTTTAAAGGTTTTTTTAAAAATCGCGCCCCCTTTGTGGTAAATTTTCCCAATAGGGGGGCCTTTCAAGGCCCAACAGTAAAAAAAAAAAAAAAAAAAAGTTTTAAAGTAAAAAAAAAAAAAAAAGTTTTTAAAAGTTCAAATCCCCCCCATTCCCCCATTTTTACAAATTTTAAAACTTTTTAAAATAAAAAAAAAATTTTAACACATTTTTTGGTATTCCCCCGGCGTGCCGGGAAAAAAATTTTCCGATCTATAAAAAAAAAATTAACTTCATTTATCCCGTACGCTGAACACCATAGAAGAAAAAAATTCCAAACCCCAAAATTTTGGCTTTTTTTTTGGTCATTTTACGTCCCCCAAAAAAAAAGGGAAAATTAAAAAAAAAAATCAAAAAATTTCGAAATCCCATTCCAAACTGCTAGCGTTTAAAAAGTAAATTCACCCCGCAAAAAATGCCCCCTCCCCCTGACACCCCGAAAGGTGTTAGTACAAAAAAGTTATTGGTCGAAAAAAAGGCCCCGTGGGCGAAAATTTTAAAAAAATAGAAAATTTTTGGATTTTTTTTTAACGTACCAAAACATAAAGGGAAACCCCCGAAACCTTTTTTGGGTTTATTCCCGGATGCTTTTCCCAACCTGCGGGAATACCAGATAACACATTATATTTACCAAAGATTGAACCCCTTTAAAAAGCAAAACCCCCGCAAACAGGCAAAAATACTTTTTTTTTTCACAATTTGCCCCACTTGGAATTTTTTTGGGGTTTTTCCCAAAGCATTTTTTCCTTTTGTATATTGAAAACACCATTAAAATACATCTTTTTCCCGCAAAAAAAAAAGCCCTCATGTTTCTATGTAGGTGGAAAAAAAAAAAAATTTAGGGCCCTTTCAGAAGGCGAGGGGGGAAAAAAACCAACGGGGTTCCCCAAAAAAAAAAAATTTCCTGGTCCTTAAAAGGGTTTTAACAAAAAGGTTTTTCAAAAATTATTAAAAAAAAAGTTTCAAAGTATGCCAAACATACCCCATATGTTTAACTTAAACTTCAAAAAACCATTGACGTACATAATAAAAAGTATGTTTTGATACTTTTTTTTTAGGCATATGTTTTGAAAAAAAAAAGTTTATCTATAATTTTAACCCCCCCTTCCCCCTACTTGAAAGTCGAAAGCGGGGAAGGGGATTTCCCCGCAAAGGGTTGTACTGGATGTCCTAGCATTGTGGGGGTTTCCCCAAGGGGGGCCCTCCCATAAACGCACCCGGGGGGCCCCAGCTGTATATTACACCTGGCCCCATGCTGTGCTGCTCAGGGCTGGAGCTCATTTCAGCCATTTAGCGGAAAAACCCCTTACGGGGCTGTGATAATTTGCGATCGTGCGCAAAGGGAAAAGGGGGGTGGGGTTTTCCCTTCTGTCCCCCCATGGGCATTGCCCAAAGAATAGGGCAACATAGGGGTTATTCTTAACAAAATTGGGGGAATCGATTTTACATTTGTTTTTTTCTGTTTCATCGACTTTTTTCCCCAGGGGTTTTAATGGATAAAAATTTAATATTTGCATAAATAGTTAAATTTTTAAATTTCACCTCCATTTTGCTTTAATTTCTGTGAAACGTCTAATGGGTTAATTGACTTCATAAATACTGTTTTGATTACTTTAATGGGTGTAGTTTCTTATATGGAGTCATTTATGGGGATATCTAACATACAGGCCCCTCAAGCCCCATCAGAAGTGGACTTGTCCCTAAAAAAATCTATGTTGCAAATGTCGTTAAAAAAAAAATAGACATTTAAAAAATTATGCCTACAGTAGACATACAGTAGATGCTAGCTATAAACTATTTTGTGTAAAATAACTATTTGTCACAAATTTTTTAAATTGAATATTCACAATTTTCACAAATAAACAAGGATTGTATGGACCAAAATTTCCTACTAACTTAAAGCACAATATGTCATGAGAAAACACTCTCTGAATCACATGGATAGTTAAATAGTATCAAAAAGTTATTCCCATATAAAGTAACATGTCATTTAAATGGGACTCTCTCAAGAAGGTCAAAACTGGCTGCAGTGGTAAGGGGTTAAAAGCATAATGTGAACATAGCCTTAAATTTATACACAGCCCACAATGAGCACATTATATACAATTATTGAGAAGGCAGGGATGGTAAAAAACCATCCCTGCCTTCTCTCCTTCATACAGAGTAATATGTTAACTGTCCAGATGTTTATAGTTTACAGGTGGTGGGCATCTGGTTAACCCCTTCCCGACATAGGACGTATGCATACGCCCTAGCGGAAAGTGACTTTCCGCAAATGGACGTATGCATACGTCCTGGCGATCGCGCGGGCTTGCGGGTGAGCCGCACGCGATCGCAACATGGGACCAGCGGTAAATTACCGCTGGCCGTATCACCCAAGGCCGGAGTGAGCTCCTCCTGCCTTCTCCCGTCGGCTGCCGCACTACAGTGTGGCACCGATCTCCTGTCTGATGGTCCCGGGAAGTGAACGGCACTTCCCGGGGTCATCTGTGACGTCACCATGCCCGCAATGCATTGTGGGCATGGTGACAGGTATTTGTCATGGCGACCAGTACACAGTACTAATACTGTGCACTGGTCTGCATTCTAACCGCAATCTGATGATTGCTGTTAGAAGAAAAAGTAAAAAAAAAGTGTAAAAAAGTATAAATAAATGTTAAGAGTGAAAAAAAGTAAAACACAAACACAAAAAATAAAATAAAAACACGTACACCGCCCTTTTCCACTTTACAAACGCCAATCGCCCCAAAAAGATCAAAAATAAATAAAGTACCCATATTTGGTATCGACGCGTGCGTAACGACCTGCCCTATAAATCTGTCTTATTAATTAACCCACACGGTGAACACCGTAAAAAAAAATAATTAAAAAACAGTCACAGAATTGCATTTTTTGTTCATCCCGCAGCACATAAAATGGAATACAAAGCGATCAAAAACTCTAATAAACTCCAAAGTTGTACCAATTAAAACGTCCATTTATCCCGCAGAAAAAAAAGGTCCTTACACAGCTCTGTATATGGAAAAATGAAAAAGTTATGGCTCTCGGAAGAGCATCCGCCCCGTCCACTCACCTGACCGCTCTCCCGTTCGGTCCTAGTCCCCTGCCGGCCGGAATGCGCATGCGCGCCGCCTAGCGCGCGCGCTCGTCCATGTAGATTTAAAGGGACAGGGGCCCCGGGTAATTGGCTAATTGCCGGGCGCTGTCTCTATTTAGGTTTTGGCCCCCACGTCACTTCCCCTGCGGGATCTTTGTTGCCTCCGTGCCCTAGAGAAAGCGTTCCTAAGTATTTTATTGTCCAAAACTTTGGTATTCTGACCCCCTGCCTCCCGTTTATCGACTCCAAACCCTTTTTGCCGCCTGCCCCGCCCTTGCCGCCTGTCCCCCGACTACGCCTACGTCTCCAATTCTGTACCACGTTCATCCCTGCCGCCATGCCAGCAAGTCACGTCAGGGGTAACGACCTGGTAGACTTCCGCCGCAGCAAGTCCATCCCGCTTTGCGGCGGGCTCTGGTGAAAACCGGGACCTACTTAGATTCTGTTCCCTGGCGTGGCTTACGCCATTGCTTGCGGTGGTCCAGCGGATCCACTACCAAGTTCGTTACAGTAAGATCCAGGCCATGGATCCCGCCAAGGTGCCTCTGCCAAGCATCGGGGATCTTACGATGATTTTTTGCCCAGCAATCAAAAGGCAAATTGCTCAACAGGCGCAGCAATTGGGCCAGCTCTCCGCCATGATGCGTCAGCTCCTTGCATCCCAGCAACAGTCCTAGTTTTGCGGCTGGCCCGTCTGCGGCTCCGCCCTACATCAGCCGTTCCATTGGCCCCCGTGGGACCCAAGCTTCTGCCCCCTTTACCCCTCCAGCTTTGCCGGATCCCAAGCTCTGCCGGGGTTTTATCACCCAGTGCTCGATGCACGGGGAAAACTAATGGCGGATCAGTTTCCCTCGAGAGGTCTAAGGTGGCCTTCGTGGTGAGTCTGCTGTCCGGGAAGGCTCTGGCTTGAGCAACTCCTCTCTGGTACAGGAACGATCCTGTGACAGCGGATCTACAGACCTTCCTTCATGAATTCCGCACCGTCTTCGAGGAGCCGGCGCGTGCATCCTCGGCCGAAACCGCGCTCCTGAGCCTTCGTCAGGGCGACTCGTCTGTGGGAGACTATGCGGTCCAATTTCGTACCCTGGCTTCGGGAGCTAAACTTGGAATGATCCGCCCTCTGCCTACTTTCAAAAGGGTCTGTCCAGCAGGGTAAAAGACCCTTTGGCAGCAAGAGACCTCCCATCCTCCCTGAGCGAATTAATCCACCTAGCCACTCGCATCGATGTAAGGTTCGCTGAGAGGCAGGAGGAGCTCCGCCAAGAGAAAGACTCTGCACGCCCCCGTCGGCGGTTCCACCTGACTCCGGTTTTTCAGCATTCTCCATTGCCATCCCCTCAAGCCGCAGAGGTGGAACCCATGCAAGTGGACCAGGTCCATTTATCGGAGCAGGAGCTGAACCGTTGTCGAGCAGAAAAGCTATGTCTCTACTGCGCCAGCCCGGACCATTTCCGCAGAAGCTGTCCGCTACGTCCCCAGCGTCCGGGAAACGCTCACACCTAGGTGCCGTAGGAGAGACGGCCCTAGGTACAGTTTCCTCCTCTCCACGTTTGATGATGCCAGTGGAGGTGCTTCAGATGCTGGTCCTTCGTTTCCGGAGTTCTGCTTTCCTGGACTGGGGGTCTCCCGGGGGAACTTCATCCATGCTTCCTTTGGTTACCCGAAAACCCCGCGTACCTGTATTCCGTCTGGAGAAGCCTCTGCTTATTTCTTCGGTCAGCGGGGAGCTCCTCACTGATCCCATCCAGTATATAACCCAGCCGGTGACTCTCCGTGTGGGGGCGCTACATAAGGAGAGGATCAGGTTCCACGTCCTGTCCGGGTGTTTTCCTCGGCGATCCTCTTGGGCTTCCCTGGCTGCAACGTCATGCCCCTATGCTCGATTGGAAGACAGGCAAAGTCCTGCGTTGGGGACCGGAATGCCAGAACCTTTGCTTGGAGGTACCACGCCCGGTACCTACCACTTCTCCGCACCCGCTTGTTAAGCTTTTGCCAGGCCTGCCGGGCCCAGTACCAGGACTTTGGGGACGTATTCTCCGGGGAAAGAGGCCGTACGCTGCCGCCACAATCGGCCTTATGACTGCCCAATCGACCTCCTCCCCGGAACCAGTCCTCCCCAGGGGAGGGTCACCCGCCCGTCCGTGCCGGAGACTCAGGCCATGTCGGCCTAGATACAAGAGAACTTGCAGAAAGGGTTCATTTGCAAAATCCTCTTCCCCAGCCGAGGCCGGGTTTTTCTTCGTGCAGAAGAAGGATGGTTTCCCTCTGCCCGTGTATCGACTACAGGGGTCTAAATAAGATCCCCCGTGAAGAACCGCTACCCTCTCTCCCCTGATCTCTGAACTTTTTGACCGCCTCAAGGGGCTAAGGTGTTTTCCAAATTGGATCTGCGGAGCCTATAACCTCATCAAATTCGGGAGGGGAACGAGTGGAAGATGGCGTTTAATACCCGAGATGGACATTTTGAGTATCTCGTGATGCCTTTGGGCTCTGTAATGCTCCAGCGGTTGTTCCAAGATTCATCAAAGATGTCTTTTCCCGGGATCTCTTGTACACCTTGTCATAGTGACTTAGATGACATCCTGATTTTCTCCCCGGATCTTCAGACTCACTGGACACAAGTGCGCCAGGTTCTGCAACGTCTGCGCAGCAATGACTGGGACGCCAAGCTGGAGAAATTTTATTCCATCAGACCAGCCTACCCTTCCTCGGGTACTAGTCCTCGGCGAAGGGCCTGAAGATGGACCCAGCAAAAAACTCTCTGCGGTGCTACAAATGGCCCCGTCCTGTCGGTCTTAGGGCAATACAAGCGCTCCTGGGCTTCGCAAATTATTACCGACATTTTATTCCCCACTTCTCCACCTTGGTGGCCCTATCGTGGGCCCCCACGAGGAAAAAATGTGAACCCGAGATGCTGGCCCCGGAGGCTGAGAAGGCGTTTGTTGATCTAAAAACTGCCTTCTCAACTGCACACTTCTTGGGTTCCGGCCTGATTCCGAGAGGCTGTTCTCCTTGGAGGGGGATGCCTCTTTCGTGGGGGGGGGGGGCGGTCCCTCAAACAGAAAGGTCCCAAAGGCAAGATTTCCCCAACATTTGGGTTTCTTCTCAAAGACCTTTTCGCCGGCCCGAGCGGAACTATGCCATTGGGGACCGGGAACTCTTGGCCATCAAGTTAGCCCTGGAGGAGTGGCCGACAAACTACTGGAGGGGCCTCGTCATCCAATCGACATCTTTACGGACCACAAGAATTTACTGTATCTTCAGACGGCCCCAAATTTGAACCTTACGCCCCAAACCCGTGGTCTCTCTTTTTTCTCACGTTTCGGACTTTTGCATACAAATTTTCCGACCTGCTAGAAAAAACGTCAAGGCTGACGCCCTCTCCTGTGCCTCGGCCGTGGTCGGTGAAGAACAGTTTCCCCGAACGGTTGGTTTATGTGGCTCCCGCAGATCTCCAGAACGTTCCTACTGGCAAGACTGGCACTCAGGAAGAAGATTCCAAGATTCCAAGCTCTCTCTTGGCTTGTCATCCCGGAGCTCGGAAATCCTACGCTTTGATCTCACGGCACTACTGGTGGCCGACTCTGACACAAGATGTCAAGGACTTCACTCTCGCCTGTATCACATTGTGCCCCGGAACAAGGGGCCCCACGCCACAGGCCCCAGGTCTCTTGCATCCACTGCCCGTGCCAGAAAAACCCTTGGACGCACATAGCCCATGGATTTCATCACAGACCTACCGGTCTCCTCTGGGAATTCGGGGCATCTGGGTGGTTACAGACCGGTTCTCGAAGATGTCCCACTTTGTGCCTTCTCCCTGCCTGCCGTCTGCCCCACAATTTGGGTAATAATTTTTCGGCATGTTTTCCCGGCTACATGGATTACCTTCACACATTTTCCTCCGACCGCGGTGTTCAATTTGTTTCCCCGATTTTGGCGTGCACTGTGCTCCCCGTCTGCAAATCAAGTTGGACTTTTCATTTGGCCTATCACCCTCAATCCAATGGCAGGTAGCGGGTGAACCAGGTTCGGGAGAATCCTGCGTCCTTTGTATCCGGACGTCAGGACAACTGGGGGGAGCTGCTCCCTTGGGCCGAATTTTTTTTTTATAATCATCGTGACTCGGATGCAGCCGGCGTCTCCCCATTTCTTTGTAGTCCCATGGCCGGCCACCCGCACCCCCCCCTTCCCCCGCCCACTGATTTAGATGTGCCCGCTGTCAGCGACCAAGTTCGGGATATCCAGGCCACCTGGCAGGGAGCGGGACTTTCCCCTATTTTGGGCCTCTGCCCGTAGAAGACTCGGTGAAAAAAGGAGAAGACCTGCCCCAAGTCCACCCAGGGGACAAAGTTTGGGGCTCCCCTCGGGTACGTGGCCTGAAGGTTCCAATCTTAAATTGGGCCCTCGCTTCTCGAACCCCTTCAGGTTCTTCGGCATTGAACCCTTTATGTACAAGCTTCCCTTCCCTTCCATCTCTCCGGATCCAAAAACGCATTCCCTCCTTAGGCCGTGGTCCTGAAACCGGTTCTTCAGAGGAATTTTGCCTTCCCCATAGCCAAATCCGCTGCATCTTCAAAGTAAAGGCTTTTGGATATGAAGCCATCGAGGGAAGCGTTTCTTCCTCTGGATTGGGGGGGCTTGGGCCCCGAGGAGAGTTTCCTGGGGCCAATCCAACTCCTAATCGTGATTCATCCTCGGGTTTCTGCATCCAAAAAAAGAAGGGGGGGCCTTTGGGGGGGGTACTGTAACAGGTCATGCGGATTGCGGCCCGCGGTTCGACCTGTTCCTCCAGGGCAGGTCTCCCGGCGGGGACGGGTGGGCAGCGGGTCGATCCGCCCTGTCCATCCCCCGACCGCGTTTCCCGTTCGGTCCCGTCCCCCCCCGGCCAAGCGCATGCGCGCCCCTACGCGCCTCATCCATGTAGTTTAAGGGGACAGTGCGCCGGAAAATGGCTAATTCCCGGGCGCTGTCTCTATTTAGGTTTTGGACCCACGTACTTCCCTGCTGGATCTTTTTTGCCCGGTTTCCCCTAAGAAAGGGGTTCCTAAGTATCTTTTGCCCTACCGGTATTCTGATTGCCTACGTTTATGACCCCACTTTCCCGCTACCCCGCCCCTTGCCGCCTGCCCCCGACCGCCTGTTTCATGATTCGTACCAGTTCACCTTGGCCCCCATCGCAAGAAAGTCACATCAGGGGTAACGCCCTGGTAGACCCCCCCCCCACAGCAAGTCCACCCCGTTTTGCGGGGCTCAGGTGAAAACCGGGACCTATTAGATTCCCTTTCCCCGGCGTGGCTTACCCCATCGCTTGCGGTGGTCCAGGGGGATCCACTCCCAAGTTCGTTAAAATATTTTTTTACAAATAAAAACATTTTTTTTTTTTAAAGTCCCTGAAAATTTAAAAAAAAATAAAAATTGGGTATCCGTAATCGACGCCCCTTTTCGAGGATACTGCGCGATGAGCGTGTTAAAAATAAAAATAAAAAACATACTTTTTGCAGTATTTTCTTCCCCCTTTCCCTTTCCCAAAAAATTTGGATTTTTTAAAAAAAAACTATCAAAATTTTTTTTTTTTTTGTCCCCCCCCCAAAAAGTACCCAATAAAAAAAAAAACTCATCCCGCAAAAAAAAAGACCCAACCCCCTCCGACACGAAAAATAAAAAAGATATGGCCTCAGACTATGGCGATGCAAAAGTGTTTTCCTTTTTGAATAAAAGTGTTTTTTTTATTGGTAAAGTAGTAAAACCTATTAAAAAAAAAAAAAAATTGGGTATGTTGTAATCGTACGACTTGTGAGTAAACTAGATTTCTTTTTACCGCACGGTGAAGCTGTAAAAAAATAAAAATAAAAAAAACCCCACCGGGAATGCTGTATTTTGTTCAAAAAAACCTCACAAAAACCTTAAAAAAAAGTGATCCAAAGATCATTTGACCCCTAATTTTACTAATAAAAAACGTAACTCATCCCCCGCAAAAAAAAGCCCATAATCCTCCCCTGCACAGAAAAATAAAAAAATTTATGGCTGTTAGATAGGGGCAAAAAAAAAAGGGGGTTTCTTTTAGACCTAATTCTTTTTGTAAAATTAATAAAAAAAATAAAAAACTATATAAACTTATTATTTCATTGTACCGACCCCATAGTAAAGTTTATCCCGTTACTTATCCGTTTGGTGACACTTTAAAAATAAAGCCCAAAAAACAAATGGTGGAAAATGGTTTTTTTCCCCCATTTTCATAGCCCAAAACAAAAAAAAACATGGACCCCCTTTTAAACCCAAAATGCACGTACACCCTAGATGAATCCTGAGGGGGTGTTGAAACCAAAAATGGGGCGACTTCTGAAGGTTTCACCCTTTTTGGTACATTGGGGGCTTTGCAAATGCGACACCGAAATCTGCATTCCACAAGCAAAATAGCACTCTCCCCCTTGTATGGCCTGCCATGCACCCAAAATGCAGGTTACACCCACATGTAGGGTATTGCCGAAACTTGGAAGAAATTGTTTAACAAAATTTGGGATGCTTTTTTTCACAAGGATTCCTAGTAAAAATTCAACATTTTCAGCTAAGATTGCAGATTGTTGGAAAAAATAAAAATTTCATTTTCACAGCCTAACGCTAAAAAATGTTGTGAAACACCTGTGGGGGGTTAATATACTCACTACACCCCTGGATATATTCCTAAGGGGTGTAGTCTCCAAATATGAGGTCTTTTTAGTGGTGTTTATTAAGTTTTATGCCCCATAGGTGTCCACAAACCTGAAAATTTGGGGCCTAAATAAAATTGTAATGAAAATGAGACCCCAGAGTCCGGTAGGTGCAACTCTTATTCTGGGGCTTGTGATTGAGCCAAATAGCGCACTTAGGCCACATATGGGATATCCCTGAAAACAGCAGGAATCTGGGGATCAATAATTAAGTTGCATTTAATTGATCACATCTACCGAGTTCTTGTGAATAATGGCTGAAAATTGAAAATCTGCAAAAAAAGTGAACTTTTAAATTTCACCTCCACTTAGCTTTAATTCCTGTGAAACACCTAATGGGCAAAATAAACTTCCTAAATGCGGTTTTGAATACTTTAAGGCGTGTAGTTTCTTAGATGAGGTCATTTATGGAGGTATCTAACATACAGGCCAATCAAAATCACGTTAGAACTGGACTGGTCCCTAAAAAAATGTATATTGCAAATTTTCTTGAAAATGTGAAAATTACTACTAAATTTCTAAGCCTCCTAATATCCTAAATAAAAAAAGACATTTAAAAAAAAGATGCCAACCTACAGTTAGAAATATGGTAGATGCTAGTTATAAGCTATTTTGAGTGGAATAACTATTTATCTTACACGCAGAATGGTAAATTTTTCTAATTTTTCACAATATTTTTCACAAATAAAAAAGGACTTTTTGGACCAAAATTTCTTACTATCTTAAAGAACAATGTGTCACGAGAAAACAATCTCTGAATCACATGGATAGGTTAAAGTGTCAAAAAGTTATTCTCACATAAAGTGATACATGGCAGATTTAAAAAATAGGGCTCTGTCAGAGAGGCCAAAACTGGCTCCGGCGGTAAGATGTTAAAGGGTGCTTTTACCCTCTTTTACCATCTACATTTTATCATTAGGTATTCTCCACATCATGGTCTCTTACCCTTTTTTGTTCCATATACCACTTTGCTAGTAAGGAATTCAGTTACTTGTATTGAAAACAAATAAAACTTTAATTTTATGGATTAATAAACATTGTAGCCAATGTGTCTATTCATATTAAAAGTAGCCTATTCACAAAAAGTTATGAATTCTCATTTAAACTGACCAGTTTTGTGAAACAACTTGGTTACTTTCATGTATTTTCTAACCCCTTAATACACCATGATAAACAGGTACGCCATGATGACTAAGCAGGCAAAAAAAAAGCCACATGATTGCTATAGGAGCCTGGCAATGACTAGCAGCTGGGCTCTTGGATACGTTTTTGCAATATAGAAAACGTATTGCGTTAAACGCATCCAGAAACGTTAAACTGCAAAAACCTGCAGTTCTTTGAACGCAGCCTTTATACGCAATACAAAAATGTCTGAACGCCAATAAATCAATGTTATCACACTTGAACATTGTTAAATACGTTTTGGGATCCGTTTTCGGTAAAACCTACCCACAAATGGACACATGATTACGTCCCGGAGATTGTGTGTGCTCTCAAAACCAGCCTGCACAATTGGCACATGGAAACAGCTGTATATTACAGCTGGCTTCATGCGCTACTGACCGCGATCCCTTAGATTGCGGTTGAGACACCTAAGGGAAGGACAGAGGGAGAGAGCTCCTTCTGTCTGCATTGGCACCCAGCTGCGCGATCGTGGGGGTGCTGACACGTTCCATAGCAACCCAGAAGCAAAGACCTCCAGGTTGCCTGTGGTGTCACCATATCCGGCATTAGCAATATGTAGTAGTAGAATGATACCAACTGCCTTAAAAGAGATCAAAAATAAAAATAGTACACACATTTGGTATCGCTGCGTGTCAGACAACCTAGCCTATATTTGTCATGGTATTTAACCCTCTTGATAAAAACCGTAAAAACAAAAAGCAATGACAATTAAGATTTTTGTTTATTCCCCAGCACATAACATGGAATAAAAAGGGATAAAAAAGTAATATAAGCCCCAAAGAGGTACTAATAAAACATCAGTTTGTCCTGCCAAAAAAGCCTTACACAACTCTGTATACAGAAAAAAGTTATGCCTTTCAGAAGATAGTGATGAATAAATTTTTTAAAGTGCTACAACATAAAAAAAAAATATATAAATTTGTTATCGTATCAACCCATGGAGTAAAACTAGCATGTTATGTATGCTGCACAGTGAGCGCTGTTAAAATAAAAAAAAAAAACTACTCGAGTAGCAGTATTAACTTCATTCTGCCCTCCCAAAAAATTATTTGAAGGTGATCATGTCAACCTCAAAATGTGGAATTGCTGTTTTTATTTTTCCATTTTTACAGCTCAATGCTAAAAAAAAAAAATGTCTGTAGGCCCCAAATGCACAATACAGGCAGTCCCCGGGTTAAAAACGGGATAGGAAATGTAGGTTTGTTCTTAAGTTGAATTGGTATGTAAGTCAAAACAGGTATATTTATTAAATGTAATTCCAGCAAAAAAATAAATAAAATAGTTTTAATAGTGCAGGGAACAGTTTTTACATTTGTTTTGTTGTCTGTGCCCTTTTTTTTAGAAGATATAGAATAAAAAGAAAAAAGGAGATGGCGCTCTATGTGAAAGTACGTCTGATGTATAATAAAAATCAAATAATTAAGGTGCTCACCTGATGGTGTTGTGCGATCTAGTATAGAGGCACAACACTCATAAAAACCTGTTTTGCTTTATCATCAAAAGCCCCAGGGAACAGCAGCCTCGTCGTCCTGGTCTCTAATGCCGGAAGGACATCAGAATGGTATTGCAATAAAACGGATAAAAAAGGGGGGGACCGGGCGCTCGTCACTTTGGAGTAAATCCACGTGGATACCACCATGGGATGAGAATAAAAACATTTTATTCAAAATAAAACAATAAAAAGGTGGCTTATTGCTTTAAGTAACTAAAACATGAGTAGAATGCAAGAGACCGACAGTGAATACTGACACAGATACTCTTAGTTTGTAAAAAACTTTTAAATATAATGCTGAACTTTTCGAAGTGTTATGTATTCAATAAACAAGCTCTACGGCTTCATTCAGGCCATTGGGGTACACTGTGCGCAGAGTGAAAATCTGTCATGTGTATCTGGTGTTACGTGGTCTATCGGTTGAATGGTTAGTTTAGTAGGGTCTTGCTGGTGGAATTCTTTATAATGCCTTGATACACTGTGATTAAGATCCCCTTTTTTGATCTGTGGCCATTTAATCTCAAATGTAGCGGACGTGTGGTGCGGCCCACATACTGCAAATTGCAGTCACGTTGAATCAGGTAGATGACAAAGGCACTTTTACAATTCAATAAGTGTTTCAAAATTTTAGGTGACATTTGGGAGATTTTAGAATAAAAAGTAGTGTTAGTGACTATAGAAGTACAGCAAAGGCATGAATGGCTGCCACATGGGCTGTTGCTTGCCTGTTCATTGTGGACAGTTTTATTTTCATTTGGACCTTTAATCAAACTGGGAGCAATAATGTTCTTAATGTTGGGTGCTCTTCTAAAGATCAGATTGGGGTTTTCTGGTAAAGTTTGTTGAAGAAAAGGGTCTTTTTTGATTATGTGCCAGTGCTTGCTTAGTGTTTTTTTTTATCTGTGCACGTGCTGTGCTGTATTGGGTGACCAGTGAGAATTTGCTTCTCATCTCACACAACTGTTTGGTTTCAACAGATTCTGATCGATTTGAATCTTTTTTGTGTAACAAACAATTCTTTTGTTGTAGCTGAGCCAGTTTGCTTTCTGCATCTTGTAGCAATGTGAGAGGATATCCCTTTTCTAAGAATCTGTTTCTAAGTATTTTGGTTTGTTCACTATAGACTACATCACTAGAGCAGTTTTTTCTCACACGCCTGTATTGGCCATATGGTACATTCGTTATCCAAAGTCTATGATGACCACTGGAGGAAAAAGGATGTAACTATTGGGCATCTACTTTTTTGAAAAGGTTGCTGTGGTGAAAGAGCCATTTTTTTGAAAAAATTTCTAAATCCAGAAATTCCAAAATTTTTTGATAATCCCAATGTGATTGTAAAAATGGGATGTCCCATGAATTATTGTTTAAAATTTACTGATATAGGTGTGGAGTGATTCTAAAGGACCCGTCCAGATGAAAAAGAGATCGTCTTTGTATCTCTTATAAAGAGATACATATGAAAGGTGTAATGGGTGGGAATAGATAAATTGTGCTTCAAAGACCCCCATGAATGAATTAGCGTAAGAGGGGCCACCCTATTTCCCTGACGGTTCCTTTGATTTGCCTATAGGTATCACCTTATATTTGAAGGAGTTGTTCTCCAGTATGAACTTTAAACCTTTTAAACGGAATTCTTTAAGTGGGACGTCCATTTCATCATCAGTTTCTAGTGCTTGGGCTGTACATTGGAGACCCAAATGATGTGGAATGTTGCTGTAAAGGGCAGTAACGTCCATAGTCACAAGTATACATGGTTGATTTATGTGTAGATCAGAGTGTAGTACGATTAATTGGATAGAATCTTTTAAGTAACTTTGAAGACTGGTAACATGTTTCTGTAAATGAAGATCTATGTGATGTGATAAATTACTGGCTATGAAGTTAATACCCGATATGATGGGTCTGCCAGGAGGTGCCTGGATATTTTTATGTACTTTAGGTAAAAAATATAAAAACGGTGTGCTAGGCTCTTCAATGAGAATAAAACTTTTTTCTTTCTTGTTGTTCACCTAATGTTCTGTATCTCATGTGCAGCTGTGGCATGCTGGCACTTGGTTATTATGGGGCGTGACTCAGTGTTGAATGTCAGCCATCCCCATAAGTCTCCGTTTGTAACTAGGGGACGTATGTAAGTCGGAACGATGTAAGTCGGGGACTGCCTGTACACCCAAAGATAATATCCCAGATCGGTGTTGATTCCAAAATGGAGTGTCTTGTGGACGGTTTCACTTATTCTGGTACTTTGAGGGCTTTTGTAGATGGGACATGGCACTCACCAAAGTCTGCGTTCCAAAAGCCAATTATCGCTCCTTTCCTCCTTCCTTCTATTTATAGCGATATCCTATATGTGGCCTTAGTGCTCTTTTTGACTCAACCACAAGCGCTAAGAAAAGGGAGGCGACTTAGTGGATTTAGGAGTCTCATTTTCATTACGATTTTCTTTAGGCACCATTTCAGGTTGGAGGACACCCTAAAGTGCTAAAACTTAATAAACACCCCATATAGGAAACTACACCCCTTAAAGAATGTATCCAGGGGTTTATTGAGTATATCAATATCTCAATAGAAGTGACCACTATACACAGGCTATTTTTGCCAATAGGCAAAACAAACAAAGCCCAATTCCCTGTAGTATAATGTTCCATTAATACATAACTTTTAATGATATTCAAAATAAAAAACGTGATTAAAATCATGATCCTAAATGCTCCTATTGAACTATCATTGTGTTCGTTCAGTAGTGACTTCTATCTCTCTACAAAGCCACCATATCGCTATAAAGTTCTATTTCACTGGTGTAACTGCAGATTACACACATGTATTATGGAGCAAAATTCGCTATTCTGAAGCTTTTGCAAAGCCGTGCCAGCTACAGAAGCTGCAGAGCAGGAGATCGAAATAGAAAACAGAATGGACTAATCGTTCGTAAGCTTGAGACATTTGGATACCGCAGGTAAAAAAAATTTTTAAGTTTTTTTTCTACGTTTTTGTACAGTGTTGTACTTTTGTGAAAACGATGTGCCATAGAATATGGATATAGTTGTTTTTATAAATGGAAATAAGTTTATAAAAAGGAAGCAAAAGGGAGGGATAGAGTGTACATTTATACTAAAACTGATTATAAGAGGGGACTAGAAGCTGTTCCTGTCACACACTGTGTTTCTCTGTGATAATATATAGTTGTTCAAGATCTAAAAATAAAAAACGAGTGACTGATACAATGCAATGAAGTCAGTGTACAGATTGTATAACAGTGTAAGACTATGTAGACACGCCAATTGTAAAAACCGACCGGTAACCGGCCCTCAAAATAACTCAACACACAGCTATTACTGTCTAAACCACTGGCAACAAAAGTGAGTTCTGTATGTTACTTGTACTGATACTTAAAGCTTGTATTAAATCATGTGCACAAGACTGAGTTTTTAGTCAAATTAACTGCATTTAGGGCGACATTTCTGAAAATTGGTATCACCACGGCAGTTTTTAGGCGCACTTACTCAGTATAAAAGTGCGCTTCATGAAAGTAGGATCCTTTACAAAAATGGATATATGGTAGACTATCTGCCGTAATTTTAATGCGCCTTAAAAAAGGCGCATGCGTTTGGGAGGCGCACAGATGCATTATCATTGCCTAATATTTAAATGGGCCTTTTGAGGCACATTACAATGTGTCGTGCCTGGCGTATAATGCGCCTAGTTTTGGTATATGACAGTTCATTTATATCGAGAATATGGCGTCAAGAGTATTTTTGCCGCAAAACAGACCAAAAAAGTTGCTTGCATATTGGGACATGTTGTCCTAAGTGTTTAAAAAGACAGCAAAATCAATGTAAAAAAAGAGATTAAGCAAATATTGGAAAACTACTCTATGTGAGCATCCCCATAGGATATGCTCACAACTGATTTAGACAATGAAATTTCAGATTAGGATTTGCATTTTCAAACAACGAATTGATGAGTTTAGAGGCAGTTTTTAAGTGTGGATTTTTTGACGCTTAAAAACTGTGCATGAAATCCTCGTTAACTCCTCCTCAGAAAATGCAAATTCTTATTGGGCTTATTGAGACAATATTCTTCCAAGCAGATTTTAGACACGTCAGATCAGCATCCAATCTACGCCACACTTTGTGTGATGAGGATTGAACGCTGATTGTAGACTCTCCATTGTTTCCTATGGGTATTTTAAGTGTAGAAAACCCCTCAAGAATTGACACTTTTTTGTGGAGAGGATTATGCGCAGAATCTGACCCCCCCAAAAAAAGCATGGGAAAACACCATGTGAACATATCATTAGATTGATACTTACTTTAGCCAACATTGTTTAAATAAAGATGTTTTCTATATATATGGTAAACCTGTTTGAGGTCCCCACCCAAAGTTTTATGCAGGGGTGGTCCTCTAGTGTTGTACATGAGGAAACTAAAAATGACCAACATTTGTTTCAGAGAACTGGAACTTAAAGTTTGTACCAGGAAATCTGTTAGTAAAGGCTGTCTTTTTGAGAACAAGTTTACTATACAGTTGCTTCCCTCGAAGTTAAAATCATTGGTTCTGGGATGATCATTGTAAGTTAAAACTACTGTAATGTGAGACAATAATTAGTTTGAAACTAATAATTAGCTCCAAAGCCCCCTAAAATGTTACTCAAAGTAATATAAAATGACAAGATGATCAGATAACAAGCATATCTGCAGTGGATTTTCTGTAGAAAAGCTTCTAGATATAGTAGCTACAGTAGCTACTGTGGGGAAAATAAGTATTTAGTCAGCCACCAACTGTGCATGTTCTCCCACTTGAAAGGATGAGAGAGGTCTGTAACTGACATCATAGCTAGACCTCCAAGTATGAGATGACAAAAATGAGAAAACAATCCCGAAAATCACCATTTTTCGATTTGGAAAGTATTTATTTGCAAGATTTGGTGGAAAATAAGTATTTGGTTCACCTACAAACAAGCATGTATCTTCGTTCTTTAGAGGTCTCTTCTCTGGACCTCCCACTCATTTACTGTGTAGTAATGGCACTGTTTCCCAACTTATCAGTATAAAAGGACTCCTGTCCTCAAAACCTCAAACCATCACATCCAAACCCCACTATTGTGAAGACCAAAGAGCTGTTAGAGAACACCAGAAAACAAAGGTTATAGCCTGCACAGGCTGGGGAAGAACTGAATCTGCAATATGCAAGCAGCTTGGGCCGTTTTGTGAAAATATTTAACTGTGTGAGCAATAATTATAAATCGGAAGACATACAAGATCACTGATAATCTCCCTCGATCTGGGGCTCCACGCAAGATCTCACCCCTTGGGATCAAAATGATCACAAGAACAGTGAAACAATAAATCCCTCAGAACCTTGTGGGGGGACCTAGTGTATGACCTGCAGAGATCCTGGGACCAACGTAACAAGGCTACCATCAGTAACACACTATGTACACCAGGGATTCTGATACTGCCACGGGTCCATCTTGCTTAAGTCAGTACATTTCCCGGGCCGATCTAAATTTGCTAGAGTGAGCATTTGATGATCCAGAAGATTATTGTGAAGAATGTACATTATGGTCAGATTAAAAACCAAAGTTGAAACTTTTTGGATTGAAACACAAACTGTTGTGTTTGGATGAGAGGAGAATGCGAGTTTCATTCAAAGAACACCATACCTATGAGAAGCATGGGGGGTGGCAACATCATGCTTTGGGGAAGTTTCTCTGGCAAAGGGACTGGCACGATTGATCCGTGTACATGAGAAGAAGAAATGGTGGCCATGTATGGTGAGATTTTGAGGTGCAAACCTCCTTCCATTAGCAAGGGCATGGAAGGACTTGAATACGTGGCTGGGTCTTTCCAGCATGACAATGACCCACAAGCACACTGCCAGGGCAACTAACGGAGTGGCTTTGTAATAAGCATTTCAAGGTACTGGAGTAGCCTAGGCCAGTCTCTCCAGATCTAAACCCCATAGAAATCCTTTGGAGAGAGTTAAAGTTCGTGTTGCCCAATGACACCCCAAAAAATCATACTGGTAAAATTGAGGAGGATCAGCATGGATGAATTGGACAACATACAAGAACACGTGTTTGCCACCTTGTTGAAGACTCTACAGAAAACGTTTGACCTCTATCAATGCCAACAAAGGTATAGAACAAAATAGCTGTTGTTATTGACCACCTTATTTTCCAATATAATTTGCAAATAAAGTCTTTCCGAATCATGAGACAATGGCGACGCTTGCTCGCGATCTTTGGTGTCTCATTTTGTCTCTGTCATAGTGATGGTGTCTACCTACGTGACTGTCAAATTTACAGGCCTCTCATAAGTGGGAGAATTTGCACAATTGGTGGCTGACTAAATTACTTTTTTTCCCTCACTGAATAAATCTGCACCCAAAAATCTGCTCCAGCTGGTTTGTATTTTGCTGCTGATTTTACAGCAAAGTTTCCTACGTTAGTTTCAATGGTAGAAGTCAAAAGCTAAACTATAATATGCAGATCAACCATTACTGCAGATTTTAGTGCAGATTTTGCCTTCTTGCATTGAAGTCAGTGGCTTATACAAATTCACTGTAAAATCTGCAACAAATTGGTGCAAATTTTTGGGTGCAAATTTACAGCAAAATCGCTGCAGATTTTATTCTAAGGTGTTCATGGTGTTAACTGTTCCATGCGAACGTGTCAAAACACAGGTAAAGCAAGTCTATGCATATTAAAGCCAGAAAGAGCTTCTTGAAGCTGTACATCAATTTTTATGCCGAGAACAGGAGCTTCATCAGGTGAATGTACCAGAAGAATAGCCGCTCTCACCTGGTTCATGAATGAGCAGCTCAGCTGTGCTTGTAACTTTCGTTGAAATCAATGGAACAGTTTCGACTATCTTTATGATATGCCATCAATGTGTTTGCTTGCACAAGTCTTTTAAGGTGCTTTCCCAGGGAGCATTTTTGGTGCGCTTTTTGACACTTTTTGCTGGTTTTTTTTTGCAGAAATGCACAGCTCCGTGTGAAAACACCCTTAGGCACTGTGCTGTAGCAAGGTGCTACTAGACCTACAACCAATGCATGCAATTCAGTAATACACATGTTTTACATGTAAAATTTCCATGATAATTGGTTGTATACTCCATCAATAACATGAGTTGCAGATCAGCAGTGTCTGTGACATTGCAAGGTGAATAGTTTCAAGATACAACATTCCAGGAAAGATGAGTGTATGTTGAGAATGTTGTATCCTGATGCCATTGTAATTTCACCGACAAATGTACGGTATATCACATTTGTCAATAATTAGGGTGCAGAGGATAAAAAGAGAGAGAAATAAGTAAATAAAAATACTATGTTGTTTTGAAGCTGTAATCCCATATCAACTGGATAGGGCTAACTGCTAGATCACTTGAAGTTCAACTATATCCCTTTCTCACCCCCCTCCAAATGCCCTCCAGGTGGTTGGAATATTTTCATTAATCATTCAAGTGTGCAGTCTTCAGTGCACGCTCAGTTGCAGGTGTCACACAGCCAAGCAATACAGTGGTGATGAGATGGTGAAGCACAGTGCTTTACACTGCAGTTCTGACTCTGGTCAGGGAGAGCCGTAAAACTTGCTATGTAACATGTGCATGCTCAAGCTGAAGGCATAGTGTCTCCAAAGGATTACTGCAGGGGATTTTCAGGAGTCATTGCAGACAAATGGTTATTTGGGAAAAAATATTATACTTGACAACATTGGTTAGTTTTTATTTTTCAAAAGGAAATACACATTTAACCCCTTCAAGATACAGCATTGTTTTGTGAAAGTGTTTTTGTTTATTTTATTCTCGCCTTACTAGAGCCATAACTGTAACATATTTTAATGGTACCAATTAATACGCCATGTAATGTTATCTGAAACTCAAAAATTCATTGTGGGAGTTAAATTTAAAAAAAAGTGCACTTGCTCAAGGGTTTTTCAGTTTTGTTTTCACACAATTCACTGTGCCTTTTAAATTAGCTGTTAAACAGGTGTTTCATTTTTACAAAATGCTCGTCATCTAGTTGTGGAGGTTATAAAATAGTTTTTAACAAAACCTTACTTTTTAAACCCACTCCGTTTCAAACCTGTTCATGGTGCTCCTAGCCATTAACAGTTTATTGTTCACATGAACATCAAAGATAATAGAAAAGTCAGCTCACCACTTAAAACTTGGCTGCACGGACCCTCCAGGCAAAAGACGCAAAAGCATGTAGAAACAAAGTTTTTGTCCAGCAATCCATGCAGCCAATAAAAAGTCAAAAATGTATTCCAAAATCATTAAAAGCACAAAGCATGTAAGCACAGGAAATGATGGTACAGAGCTTAGGCGTTTCGGGGGACTACCCCTTAGTCATAGCATAGCATATTGAACAATGAATGGTCTAATATAGAAACAGTCATTAATAACAGCATAACTCACCTGTGAGAGATGGACGATATGCAAAAAATGCTTAAGCCGCCATTGCCAGCCTGTATTGCGCCAGTGTGTGCAATGAGGCTGGCGCATGCGCACTCACAACAAGTCCTACTAACAGCTGCGCATGCACATTGAAGTATGAAGTTGTAGTGCGCTGAGCCGAAGCAACACATAGCATGGTGGCAAGCAACTACTGACAAGCGGTAACGCAAGTACATGCATAAAGAAACAACAACTACACAGGGAGTAAAAAATAGATAAAAACTATAAATCTAATAACTAAACAAGTATTTTGTATAAGCAAACCAGGTATTTTATAATGAGAACAGTACAAAAGTATACTCATAAAGTAGAAAATTTGCAAGACAAATTATATGATAATAGCATAACAAAACTAGCAGAAAGATGCTAAAGCAACCAAACAATAAACAATAATTGCAATAACAATAAACCAATACATGTAAAGAAAGAAGAAATGAAAGAAGAATTGAAAAACACTATATAAAAAAAAATGAATGGTAGTTGGGGACTCCATTTAATTAGGGGCATGATAGGGCAATCTGCACAAAGATCGGGATCGCGAAACAGTATGTTTGTTTACCTGGGGCCTCGGGTTCGAATTATAGCAGATCTGGGCAGACAGATCTTCTGGGTGGGGGCTGGTTTGAAAGTCCAGGCTGTCATGGTGCATATTGGCACCATGACAAGTTAGTGGTATGGGCTGAGTGTGTCCTAGTTATAGAAAAAGGATTTCAGGGTACATTTAGGCCAAAAGTCCAAGGCACAGGACCTCCAAGGTAATATTTTCAGAAATAATTACATGTACCTACGGCCACACCAGAGAGCAGCGGGAGATTTGAGAGGTGAATTAAGGCTTCAAAAATTGGGTGTAGAAGAGGATTTGGGTTTTTGGGAGACTCACTGGTGATACTCTGTCTTTGGCTACAGACTCTATGTCTAGGGATGGGCTGCCCTAATGGGGAGGATGCAGCTGTTATTTGGGGACGAATGGCAGGAAGTTGGTGGATATTGAAAATAGGGCTGGGGAGGGAGGTTAGACTATATAGCGTGCAAGATAGTGAAGATAGAGAGCTGGGAATTAGGAGTAAAACAGGGGGTGGAGCGGAGTTAAAAAGAATAGGGAGAAAGGAATAAAAACTGATAAATCTATAAATTGCATCGCTGACAGTGCAGGAAGTCTGACCAAAACAAAGTAAATGAACTTAGAATTATTAATTGCTGAAGAAAAAATATGACTATAGTGGGGATAATGAACATGGCTTGATGAGAGCTACGATTGGGCGGTTAACTTACAGGGTTACAGTCTATTTTGAAGAGATCGTATTCCTAAGAATAGAAGGGGGCAAGGGGTTATGTCTCTAGGTAAAATCTGTCTGAAGCAAAACACTGAAGGAGATGGTTGGTACAAGGTAAATGACATTGTAGAATCATTTGGGTAAATATACATGGGGTTAACAATACACATATAATACTAAGAGGGGTCTTCTATAGGCACCCCAATATAACTGAACCCATGGAAGATGTTACTCCTCAGACAAATAGATGAGAGCGGCTAATCAGAATGAGGTTGTTATTAAGGGCGACCTTTAACTATCCATGACATAATTGGAAAGTGAAACCTGTAGGCTCTCAGTAAGGAAAACTGGTTTTGTCTATAAATAATGATTAATACCTTTGCAAATGTGTGCAGGAAACCTCGACCAAAGTAAAAGTCACCTTTCCTAGGATCTTAATATTGAATAATAGACCGGACAAGTAACAAAGTTCAGGTTGAGGGGGCCACCTTGGAAATAGTGACCATAATATAATATCATTTCCATTTATCCTTCAAGAGAGTTTTTTGTCGAGGGAGCCACAAAACACACTGATTTTTAGGAACGGCTCTTTTTATTTCTGCTTTAGGGAGGCCCTCCCTAAACTGTATGATTGGGACAAGGTATTTAAAAATGGGTAGAACCAAATAATAAATGGATATTTTTAAAAAACTCTTAGGGCCACTGTGAGAGGTACATAAACCTTATGGTAATAACATAATTGAGATACAGGGTAAGAACCAATGTGGATACACAGGATGTAAAAGAGGCTATAAAATAAACAAAAAGAAAGCGTTTCATCTACTAAAACAGGAGGCCAGTGAAAAGGCACTGGAAAACTATAAGGAACAAAATAAAATATGTAAAAAAAATGATAAAGGCAGACAAAGCTGGAGACAGAAAGACCTATTGCCATAGAAAGTTAAAAGTAACCCCAAATATTTTTTAACTATTATAAATAGTAAACGATTAAAACAGAACATGTTGCCCGTTGAAAAGTATTGAGGAGAGACTGTAGAGGTTGATGAGAAAAAAGCAAACCTGCTAAACAAGTTTTTTCGCCACTGTATTTAAGGAGGTGGATGACCTTCTGTGATGAGCAGAGGATGAGGTAAATTCAACTTAAGTGTTGCTTGTCTAATCCAGAGAGAAGTGCAGCTCCGCCAATTAGGAACTTAAAATAGACAAATTCCCAGGTCCTGATGGAATACACCCCCGTTTCCTAAGGGAGTTAAGTGATGTCATAGATAGGCCCATATTTCTTAATATTGTATGGACTGTTAATAAGGGGGTTATGTCCAAAGGATTGGTGCATAGCAAAATGTGCCAAATATTCAAAAAGGGCGTCAGAAGTGATCCCCCCCCCCTGGGAAATGATATGGCTGGTAAGCTTAACCTCTGTTTTGGTATAAAATGTTTGAAGGTTTGCTTAGAGATGATATCATGGATATCTCATGAACAATAATTATTTAAACTCCGTTCAGCATGGGTTTTGAAGGATCGGTACCTGTCAAATTAATCTCATCAGCTTCTATGAGGGAAGTTGTTGCTAGACTGGATCGGGGTGATGCACTGGATGTTATATCTAGATTTTTCTGTAAAGCATTTGCATACTGTTCAAACATGAAAGGTTGGAAGTAAATGAGAATGCTTGAACTTGGGGAAAATGTGCGGCAAGTGGGTAAGACTACCTGGGCTCATAGAGAGATGATAAAAAAAAAAAAGGGGTGTGATTTAAATTGAACGGTGCATACTCAGACTGGAATCCCTGTTACTAGGGGGATCACAGGGGTCAGTGTTGGGCCTATCTTCTCTTTTAATATTTTTATAATGATCTTACACATGGATTTCACACCAGTAGAATATCGATCTTTGCAGATGATACTAAGCTCTGTAAAGAAAGTCAAAACAATTAGAGGATAATGTGTTTTTACGCCAAAGGGATCATGGGAATATTTGGAGGCCTGGAGGAGTAGTGGCAGATTGAGGTTTAACACAGATAAATGCAAGTTATGCACATGGAGAGGAAAAATCCGCATTACATGACTTCATGTTTTAAATGGACCGAAAAAACGCTGGGTAAAAAGTGATATGGAAATTGGTGGACAGTAAACTTAATTGTAGCAGCCAGTGTCAGGCAGCAGTGCCAAGGCAAAACAGGTTCATGGGGTGTATAAAGGGGCATAGTGCACATGATGAGAAACATTATTCTCCCATTACTATAAGTCTATGGTTAGACCACATATGGAATATTGTATACAGTTATGGGGCACCAGTGCACAGAAAGACATTGTAGAGCTTGAACAGATACAAAGGCGGGCCAACAAAAAAAATTAATAAAAGAAATGGGTGGATCGCTATACCAGAAAGATTAGCAAGATTAGGCTTATTTAATTTAGAAAAAAGACAGCTTCGGGGGGGGGGGGGGGGGGGATGGGGACATGATAAATTACCGTATACTACTAGAGTATAAGCTGGTTTTTCAGCACAAAAAATGTGCTGAAAAATCCCCCCTTGGCCTATACTCGATCACTGACGGCGCTCGGGCGATGCGATGGCCCGTGCGCTGACAGGGTACGCTTCTGTTATATGCGGCTCCTCATGGAGCGCTATAGTGAAGGCCGAGTACAAGCTGACAGCCTCCGGGCGCTGCGATGGCCGGGCGCTGTAGCGATCTCACCTCCCCTGTAGTGGACTCCTCCGGACGCGCACACACGGTGAAGAGTACCACCTGCGGCGCAGAGAGCGAGCGCTCCCTGCGCCGCAGTGGACTCTGGGCGGCCGCAAGCTTGGGCGGCCGCAAGCTGGCGGCCGTCCGGAGTTTCCAGCACAGGCAGCGTGTGTCATCACACTGCGTGCACGGCCTGATGACATCACCCGCCTGTGCCGAGAAGACCGAGGAGCGCGCGGGAGGCCGGACAACGAGGAGGAGGAGCGGCGAGGGAGACGGAGCAGCGGGGAGCCAGGTAAGTGTTTTTTTTTTTTTTTTAAAACCCTACCTACAGCCTACCTATGAGACCTATACCTGCCTATACCCTGCCTACAGCCTACCTATGAGACCTATACCTGCCTATACCCTCCTTACAGCTACCTATGAGACCTATACTGCCTATACCCTGCCTACAGCCTACCTATAGGACCTTTTACCTGCCTATACACTGCTACATCTACCTATAGGACCTATACTGCCTATACCCTTCCTACAGCCTACCTATCTGACCTATACCTGCCTATACCCTGCCTACAGCCTACCTATAGGACCTATACCTTGCCTACAGCCTACCTATAGGACCTATACCTGCCTATACCCTGCCTACAGCCTACCTATAAGACCTATACCCTGCCTATAGCCTACCTAGAGGACCTATAACTGCCTATAGCCTGCCTAGAGGGCCTATACCTGCCTATAACGATATATACCATGCCTATAGCCTGCCTAGGGGGACCTATACCTGCCTAGGGGGACCTATACCTGCCTATAACCTGCCTAGGGGGACCTATACCTGTCTATAATGACCTATACCAGCCTATAACCTGCCTATGGGGGACATATAGCTGCCTATATCTTCCTATGGGGGACATTAAACTGCTTATACCAGCCTATATCTGCCTATGAGGGACATTAAACTGCCTATATATGCCTATGTAATTTTATTGGTATCTATTTTACTTTAAAAATTTACCAGTAGCCGCTGCATTTTCCACCCTAGGCTTATACTCGAGTCAATAAGCTTTCCCGGTCTTTGTGGCAAAAGTAGGTGCCTCGGCTTATACTCGGGTCGGCTTATACTCGAGTATATACAGTATGTTTAAATACATCAAAGGTCAATATAAAGATCTCTCTTAAGATTTATTTATACCCAGGATTCTATCTAGAACAAGAGGGCATCCTCTACGTCTTGAGGAACGAAAGTTTATACATAAACATTGAAAGGGATTCTTTACTGTTAGAGCAGTGAGACTGTGGAACTCTCTGTCAGAGGAGCTTGTCATGGTGAATTCAATAACAGAGTTCAAAAAAGGTTTGGATGCATTTCTGGAGTGTAATAATATAACAAGTTATAGTGACTAGGATTCTGGAGAGGGGTCGTTGATCCAGGGATTTTTCCGATTGCCAGATTGCAGTCAGGAAGGACTTTTTTCCCTAAAATGAGGACAATTGGCTTCGACCTCATTATGTTTTTTTGCCTTCCTCTGGATCAACACTTTAGCAACACTTTAGCAAAATAGGCTGAACTGGATGGACGTCTTGTCTTTTTTCAGCCTTACAAACTATGTAATTATGTAAAGTAATTAATAATGATACAGTATTTCACTGTGGATATTTAACCCATTAGGCCATAAAGTATTAAGAGTAACCATCCAGTAAGCTTCTGTGTCTCTTAGCCGGTGAATAAGCTTGCCTCCCCGTTTGCTAAGCTGAACTTTTTCAATGGCAAATGCCCGAAAAAATTTGTTATTGGACTGATGAACACTGATAGTGTCGTGCAGCATTAGGGATAGTGCGATTGCCAGGTTTTTCAATGTAATTAAGATGTTCGCAAATGCGAACTTTAAACTTGCGTATGGTTGAACCCATATAATATAAATGACAATGTGTACATTCAATAATATATACTACAGAAGCAGTGTTGCAATTTAAGTATTGTTTGATATTGTAACATTGGCGATGTGAGTGACAAGTTTTGGTAACTTTGGAAAAGGAACATGTTTTACAAGGGGTAAAAACCCACACTTAAAATAACCCTTTGGGCTTAACCAAGTAGCAGAAGGGGAAGTAGAATGAAAAACATTAGACGCAATAGAATCCCCAATGGTACGTGGTCAGCTTTGACTCAGATTCTTCTGAACTATGTGAAACCTCAGATAACACCAGTGTAGCTTCCATTGATACAAATGTATCACATCATTCCGCATCAAGTTCCACTCCAAAAAAAGCCGCGGGGAGGGGGGCGGCGGGAAAGAAACCAGGCGACGCAAGCCCCAAGAGACTCAAATAGCCATAAATGATAATATTGACATTATTAATCTTTCAGATGTGACTTTGACTCCAAAGCAACATGAGGTCCTAAAATTGGGCTTCAATTACGTTTTTTCACAGCCTTTTCATTTTTTTAATTTTAAAAAAAAGTTTAAAAATTTTTGTCGGGGATTCACCATCAAGCGACTTTTTTTTAAATGTCCAAATCACTTTTGGGAAAATAGCAATAATGAATTTTTAGGTTTACATTTTGATGAACAAATGTCTTTGTCTTTACAGGAACTGGCATCAGACAGTATTTCTAATGACACGTCTAGGATTTCGCCTCTTTTATATAGAGGCAAAAATTTTCAATACTACCGGTTACAATCTCGTACTGATTGCATGAACACATTTCAAACTCTAGTGATGAGAGATTTATCTACTTTACAGCAGTTGCCCCCTTCTCCTCCTTCTAATTTTTTCGCAAAGGGAAAAAAAAAGCTCGGGTTTTTGAGTTTCAAAATATGCTCAATTTTATTTTAAAAATGGTGGACAAAGGGGGATCAATTGTTGTGATGTCAAATACCTTATATCAATCCCAAATGTTGACATTACTCTCTGATGCCAGTATCTATCAGTTGCTACGAAATAATCCAACAAATTTATTTCAGGAACAATTGCTGTCTTTATTACATGAAGGTAAATCGCTAGGTGTAATTTCTTCAATTCTTGTTGAACGGCTATTTGTCACAGATCCGGTCATTCCTTTTGTTTATGGCTTGCCCAAAGTTCATGAATCATTTGAGCTCCCTCCTATGAGACATTATCTCTGGCATTGTGTCTCTGTTGGAGCCGCTGTGTGAATGGCTTCACTCTCATCTTCAGCCATTGGTGTGTCGCGTCCCTGGGTACCTTCAGGATATCAGGGACGTTTTACAAAGCAGGGACATGATTATGTGGCAATCTCATTATACATGGCTTTGTTGTGAAGTTGAATCTCTCTATACCTGCATACCACTGGACATCGCTCTTTTGGCTCTCGATTGATTTACAGCATTTTCTTGTTATGTTAGATTTCTTATTACTCACAATTTTTTCTTATTTGATAATGCTTTTTATTTACAGTTGAGAGGGGTTTCTATGGGACCAAATTTTCTTCTTTAGCTAAATTTTTTTGTTTGGTTTGAACACATGTTATTTTTTCTGTGTTGATCCTTTTTTTTGGGGTCTAGTGGTATGGCGGTGTAAAGGTTGGAGGGGATCCAGGGCCACCGCGGGGATGGGTAAGTCCACACCAGGGGGTGGAATCTGTAGGTCCCCGGTATTCACCAGAAACCCGCCGCAAAGCGGGAGGTCTTGCTGCGGCGGGAGTCTACCCGGTCCTTCCCCCTGGGGGGGCTTGCCTGCGGTGGGGGGGCCAAGGGTAGGCGAGGGCGGAATTGGCAGGCAGGGTCGTAGTCGGGAAGGCAGGGGGTAGGAGGGGCTTGGTTGTAAACGTAGACAAGCAGGAGGTCAGGGCTGGCGGCAGGGTTCGTGGTCGGTAAACGTAGGCTCGGGGTTCGGTACACGGATAGGCAGACTAGACAATACTTGAACGGCTTTCTCCAACAGGAATACACCAAGGATCCGGTGAAGGCCGCAAGGAAGAGGCCGGACTTAAATAGGAGCAGTGCCCGGCAATGACCAATTACCGGCGCACTGTCCCTTTAAATTTCAAACTGCCGGTGCAGGCGCGCCCTAAGGGCGGAGCCACGCGCCGGGAGACGGAGACAGGCTGAGCAGGAGCGTGGCCGGGTAAGTGGATGCCGGCGGGGACGGAGGAGTGAGCGGACCCCGAACCCGACGTGCGGGACGCGGCTCCACTAGGTGTAGGAGCACGGGCGCGCCTGCGACCCGGGACAGTGGTTGCAGGGGTGTCCGTGACAGCAGGTATATTGATGATATGTTATTCATCTGGAAAGGGCCACAAAATACAATTGATTCTTTTGTCAAATTTTTAAATAATAATCCTCTAAATATCAAATTTACCACTAATTCTCATTCTACACAATTGTCTTTTCTAGATTTGACATTAATTGGTATACCTGGGTCTCTTGTCCTTACTAAAACTTTTCGTAAATCTATCAGCGGCAATACCATTGTTCATTATCAGAGTCACCATCCAAAACACACACGCTTATCCGTTCCAGTTGGTGAACTTACTAGGGCTAAATGCAATTGTTCTTCACAACAAGATTTTTTTACAGAATCTTGCAACATTTGCCAACGTTTATCTGCCAGGGGATATCCAAATTGGGTTATTACACGTGCCCAAAAAATTGTAGATAGAAAAAAATCGTCAATCTTTATTATATCCACAACAACGGAACAGCAATCCTCGTGATATTCCAACACTGGTAGTGGATTACAATACATGTTTTTCATCCTTTAAAAATATCATTTACAAACACCTAACCTTGCTTTTTGCTGATGACACTCTATGTAACATCTTGTCCCAAGGATGTAGGGTGGTTGCTAGACGGCCATGTACCGTTGGGGATTTTATTGCTTCTAATGTTTTTCGTTCTACTTCCCCCTCTGCTACTTGGTTAAGCCAACAGGGTTATTATAAGTGTGGTTCTTACCCTTGTAAAACATGTTCCTTTTTCCATAGTTACCAAAACTTTTCATTCACATAGCCAATGTTACAATATCAAACAATGCTTAAATTGCAACACTGCTTCTGTAGTATATATTATTGAATGTACACATTGTCATTTATATTATGTGGGTTCAACCATACGCAAGTTTAAAGTTCGTATTTGCGAACATCTTAATTACAGTGAAAACCCTGGCAATCGTACTATCTCTATTGCTGCACGAAAATTTTAAAAGTGTTACCGCCCAATTTAAAAAATTTTTTTTTGGCCCTTTTGCCATTGAAAAAGTTCAGTTTGCAAAGGGGAAAGGCAGTTTATTCCCGGGTTTAAAGAGCCCCAAAAAGAAGTTTTATTGGAGGGGTTTCCCTTTTTAAACTTTAGGGCCCTTTAATGGGTTAAATTTATCCACGTGAAATACTGTATCATTTTTAAATTACTTTAAATTTAAATTTTTTTATTTTTAGGGTTTTTCAAATTTTTCTTTCTTTTTTTTTTCCCTTTTTTCTTTCTTTACTTTGAAATTGGTTTATTGTTATTGCAATTTTTGGGTTTTTTTTTTTGGGTTTGGGTTTTTTTGGGGATGAGCGTTTGTTCAACTATCTTTTTATCGGTTTCAAATAGTCGGATTTTGGAATTTATGCCGATTTTTCCGATAGCCAATAATAAAATCGCCAATGATTTTTAAAGTCTTTGGGGAGGAAAAACTTATTTTTTTACCCCCAAAAACAAAGGGGGGAAAAGGTGGAATTAACATCCACAACGGGAAAACTGGATTGGGCTACATCTTGGGAAAAAAGACAATTGGAACAGAGTTACAGAAAAAAGGCAAGACTATTCATTTTATCATTGCCCTGTCCCAAACAGCAGGGCCCCTTTAAAAATGCATGCCCCAAAATTTAAAAAATTTGCCCAAAGGCGTATTATTTGAAACATCATTTTAGTTGAATTTGGCATTGACTACCCCTGTTGGACCGAAAGCTTGCCCCTTAAAACTGTTGTCCCAGTTTAAAAATTTGTCCCTTAAAAAAGGAGTCTCTAAAACCCACCATTTTGTTAAACGGGGGGGGGGGGGGGGGGGAAAACTTTGGGAAATTTCCCTGTCTGTCCCAAACAGAATAAACCCTTAAATCACATGACCCACATATTAAAAAGTGCTGGAAAAAGGAGTCTTTGAACCACCATTTTAGTTGAACAAAACAGAAGCACGGACCGCAATAAGAGTATTTAAATATTATTTGGAGAATATGGCGGCCTTCGCACCACTGTAAACAGGGTAATTTACTTTTAAAATTTGTTTAAAAACAATATGCTTTCAACGAGCTCTTTGCGGCAAACAGCGCACGGACTTCAGTAAAACTTTTTAAAAAGTTTTGGGAAAAGTTATCCCGGTTTTTGGGAACACGGGACAGCAGTGATTGCAATAAAAACTGAAAAACAGGGAAAATTTTAAACTCCAAATCAGAGGTCGGGCGGGGCCAAAAAAGGGGTTTAAAAAAAAATGCTTTTTCAATTCAAGGTAACAAAACACAATGTGCTGAAAATATCTCCCTTCCTTTAAAAAAGCCTTTTCCTCCTGCCCCCTCCCCGCAGCCCCCACCCCAATCCCCTTTTCCCCCGCACCCCCGGGGCCCTTGGACACCCAAAAAAGATATCTTAAAACTTTCTCAAACAAAATTAAGAAGTGAAAATTCTCTAACTCTATTCAAACGCTAAAAGTAGGTGGATGATTTCTTGTTTTGAAGGGGACTATCCACGGGGCTTTTTAAAAACGGTTTTGGTTTAAAAAGAAAGACACCCCTGCTGTTTTTGGGGCTTTAGACAAAAAAATTGAGTAAACAAAAAATTGCAGTTGGCATAGTTTAAAAAACCTGAAAGGGCCCGGCGAATCTCTGGGAAACCCTTATCAGTGGCAAGCAAAAAAACAAAATGTTCTGGAGTGATGAGGTTTTTGGGTTTCGGGCAGCATCCCGGGACTTAGGGACCAGGACAGGCATTTTCTTTAAGTTTTTGGTTGTGGTCAAATAGGGGGGGAAAGGGAAACCCCAAAGAAAAAAAAAGAATAAGGACCATCGGGGTTGTTGGTTTAATATAGTGGGAGGGAAGGGCGTACACAAAAGGTTTTTAATGAGTGATTAGTTTGACAAGGGGGTTGAAGGGTGCCTTCCAGAAGGTGTCACCCCTCCTCCAGAGAGATTTTTATGGCCAGCAGTTTAATGTCCCCGATTGAGTAATTCTTCTGGGCCGATGAAAAGACTTTAGACAAGAAAGCACTGGGCGTGTTCAGTTTAGTACTGCAATCTGTTTTCTGGGGGTCCTTTAAAAACCTTTTGTCCCGGATACGTTGTATCCCTGATAAGGCAAATTCGAACACTCAAAAAGACATTTTTCTAACTTGGCGTAGAGCTGATTATCACGAATGCAGGTAAGGACCTGGCAAACATGGGCACAATGGGACTTGAGATCTGGAGAAAAGATCAGGATGTGGGTTTCCAGGTAGACGGGAACACTTGTAAAAGCAGACCCCGGGAATAGGGTCAGGGAAAAATTCTTGAAATACTGCTGGAATTTTAAACAAAGCCCCTAAGGGCATAAAAAATTTAATAAAAAAATTAACCGTTTTTGAGTATTGAAAACAGTGTTCCATTCGTCGTCCTGCTGGATGCGAATTAGGTTATAGACACCCCAGAGATCTAGTTTAGAGAAGGCAGTGGTCCCTTGAATTCTGTCATAGAGCTCCAAGATTAAGGGCGAGGGTAAGCGATTTAATGGCGATTTTATTAAGTCCCCGATAGTCAGTGCAGGGCCACAAAGAACAGTCTTTCTTCATGACAAAGTAGAACTCTGCACCAGCATGGGAAGACGTGGACATGGCTTCGCAAGAGACAACAGATACACCGTACCCCGAGGAAGGGTGGAAGCTAGCAGGAGGTCTGCAGGGCAGTCATATGATCAGTGAGGAGCGAGCAACTCTGCCTGCTTCTTGCAGAAATCATCTGCAAAGTCCCGATAATGCATTGGAAGTCCGGGAGCAGAAGGGCTGAGGACTGTAATGCAGAAACAGTGACTAGATGAGGTGGACTCGGGGCAGTAATGCTGGAATAATGACAGTGGGTAGCCCAGCGCATGCCTTTGTCAGTCTTCCAATCAATGCACAGACTGTGCGTAACCAGGGAAGTCCCAGAAGAAGAGGGCTTGTAGTGCAGGGTAGCACAAGGAAGGAGGTCCGTTCCTGGTGTAACACAACTCTGAGGCACAGGACAAGAGGCTGAGTGTGGTGCCAGATGGTACACAAGAGAACTTCTCCATTAACTGAGGAGACAGAGAGAGGTTTGGCCAGGGCGACCACTGGCAGCCAATACTTGGCAACTAATGATGGATGGTTGAAGTTGCCCGCAGAGCCCGAGTCCTCAAAGGTGGCAGCCTGAAGGCAGGATCCAGATGGTTGGATCAGGCTGACTGGCATGGTCAGAGGTGGAGAGGGGAATTCTTCGCCCATGATCGCCTCTCCCATGAAGCCTAATCTCTGGTGTATCCCAGACAAATTGGGCAGTCCCTTATCACGTGCTCCTTGGCTCCACAGTACAGGCAAAGCCAAGATTATGCCTGCAGGCTTTCTCCTCCTAAGTCAGATGGGCTCTATCAATCTGCATGGGTTCCTCCCATGAGGTAGAGGGCTCAGGTTGAGGAGGACACTGGAAGACAGGAACCAAGCGGGCAATTCTACGAGTTCAGGAAGCTTCCTGCTGTTCGGCGAAGCGGATATTAAAGCCGTTCACCAGGGAAACAAGGCCATCCAGATTGGTAAGGAGATCTCGGCCAGCAAGTTCGTCCTCGATGTGACCAGCCAGACCATCCCAGAAGGTCGCAATCAGGGCCTTTTTGTTCTATGGCAGCTCAGATAATAAGGTCTGAAACTGCATTGTGTAATGTCCCATGGAGGACTCAACTTGGCAAAGAATGCTGTTGTAGAGTGAGAATGCTGTTGAAGAGGTGCGTCCAGGTTCCTCAAAAACCTTGAAAAGGCCACCAAGAAGTCCTGAAGGCTAGTGGTCAGAGGATCCCCTCTTTCCCAGAGAGGGGTGTCCCAAGCAAGAGCTTCTCTGGAGAGCAGGAAAATAATACATACCACCTTGGCCCCATCTGAGAAAAACTGGTGTGCCAGGACTTTAAATGGATGGTGCACTGGTTCAGGAAAGTTCTACATGACTTGGGATTTCCGCTATAGCAAGGAGGCAATGGCAGGTGCAGAAAGTGGAGGAAGAGAAATGCTTCCTATGACCCAAAGAACACTTTCCTCACTGCAAAGCATGGAGGTGGAAACATTGTTTTGGGGGTGTATCTCTTCTAAGGGCCCAGGACTACTTCACCGCATCAATGGAAAAATGGATGGAGCCATGTACCGTAAAATCCTGAGTGACAACCTCCTTCCCTCCACCAGGACATTAAAAATGGGTCATGGCTAGGTCTTCCAGTAAGACAATGACCCAACGCATACTGCCAAGGTAACAAAGGAGTGGCTCCAAACGAAGCACATTTAAGTCATGGAGTGGCCTAGCCAATCTCCAGACCTTAATCCCATAGAAAACTTATAAAGAGAGTTGAAGATCCAAGTTGCCAAGTGACAGCCTCAAAATCTTAATGATTGAGAGATGATCTGCAAAGAGGAGTGGACCAAAACTTCTCCTGACATGTGTACAAACCTCATCATCAACTACAAAAAACGTCTGACTGCTGTGCTTACCACTAAGTATTAAGTATTGTTTGCCAGAGGGATTAAATACTTATTTGTCACTGCAAAATGCAAGTAAATTTATATAATTTATACAATGTAATTTTCTGCATTTTATTTTTGATATTCTATCTCTCAATGTTAAAAGTAACCTACCCTTGAAATTATAGACTGTTCATGTATTTGTCAGTGGGCAAACTTACAAAATCAGCAAGGGATCAAATAATTATTTCCTTCACTGTACCAACACTCCACACTTACTTGTATCATAGTAACTGCATTCTGAAAAAATATCAAGTATGAGATAATAGTTGATATTTTGGACAAAAATGTGCCAGTTCGCAATCCATGTCAACTGTCCTAATTGTCTTGCGAATACACTAATTGCAATTCACAGAAAAAAATTGGACATAAGATCACAGAGAAAATGTCATTTTAAGTAAATAATGTCCTGTTTTTCTGTCAATAACTTTTTTCCTTCAAGGAGGACTTGTTTTTTTGGGCTGAAGCATAGTTTTTACTGGTATCATTTTAAGATACACGTGACTTTTGTGACAGAGAGCGACAAAAATACCACAGGTATTTTGTTTTCTCCGATGTTCACTGTACGGGATACATAATGTTATATTTTAACCCCTTATCACCACAGCCAGTTTTGACCTTTTGACTTTTTTCAAATTTGATGTGTCTCTTTATCTAGCAATAACTTTTTAATATTTTAACGTAATCATAAGATTTTGAGAGTGCTTTCTTGTGACACGTTATGCTTTAAGTTAGTGATACATTTTGGTTGATACAGTGCTTGTTTATTAGTGAAATGAATCAAATGTTGTTAAATTTTGGTTTACTTGTCATTTTCAAAATGTTTCAATTTCTGCATGTAAAACAGATAATTATAACAAACTAAATAGTTTATAACTAGCATTTACCATATATCTACTTTATGTTGGCATCGTTTTTTAAATTTTTTAGGACATTAAGGACTTGTTCACACGACGTTTTGGATCCGTTTTGGATGCGTTTTACGGATCCGTTTTTAACCTGCGAAAACTGGATGCAAACTGCATCCAAAAAGCGGATCCAGAAAACGCAACAGCTGATCCTTTTTTGGATGCTAATTGGATGCGTTTTGCATGCGTTTTACGGATCCGTTTTTGGATCCGTTTTTTCAATGCTTTATTTAAATCAACCTATCAAACTGCAATTTAAATATAATATAACCTATCAATGACCAAGAAAAAAACCTTTTTTTACCAAGTGTCAGTCAGCTGTACATACACCTATGATTTTAGAACCCGCCCTCCCCTATTTTTTTTTTAAATCAACCTCTAGTTTTCAAACCCACACCATGTAAATTAATTAATAACAATCATGTATAAACTAAATAATTTCTAAACTAAATATTTATAAATTAAATATATATTTAGTATACATATATATATATATATATATATATATATATATATATTTATGTACATATATATAAATGTACATTATATACTATTATATACATTTATAATATTATATACATTTAAACTTTTGTATAGAATTTATTATATAATATATATATTACTATTATATACATATATAATATATAATATATATATTATATAAAATATATTTACATACATTTATAAACTAAATATAGCCAAACATAATATTAAAATTTTATATTTAATTTAAATCCAATGCGTTTTACGGATGCGTTTTTGGCATCGAAAACGGATCTAAAACGCACCCAAATGTATGCTGCGCTTTTGCATCCGCTTTCGGGATGCCAAAAGCGCACTCCAGTATTTCCTATGGGGATTTCTCTTGCGTAAAACGCAAGAAGAATTGACATGTCAATTCTTAAAACGGATCCAAAAAAACGCATCGCGAAAAAGCGCATCAGCAATCACTCGTGTGAACAGCGATGCGCTTTTGCCATTGAAAGCAATGTTAATCACACTGACAATTGTCAGATCTGTTTTACGGATCCGTAAAACGGATCACAAAAACGTCGTGGGAACAAGCCCTAAGGGGCATATAATTGTAGAAGTAATTTTATTTATATAATAAAGAAAATTTGCAACGCAGATTTTTTTAGTGACCAGTTCAGTTCTAATGTGGCCACAAATCACTCCGATTAAACAGAGAAGTTTGTTAATTTTATAGGTAATTAAAAGAAATTAAAGCAAAGTAGAGGTAAAATTGCAAAATTGCTAATTTTTTCAGATTTTTTATTTTAATCCATTTTTAATTTGAACACAGTAATGTTAAGAGAGAAATGCAACTCAATATTGATTACCTTAACTCTGCCATTTTTAGAAATATAAATTATATAATGCATAATCTATATTATATAAACAAATATATACAAATAGCTATAAGACAATTTTCTATGGATGATACATTGAAATAACGATCATAGTTACCAAACAATACCACTATGCAAGGAGCATATATTATCGCCATATTGTAAAAACCAGTATTTAGTTCCCCAGTACTGGGTATTGCATGTTGTATGGTTGAGTCAGGGATTTGTTCTTGCTACATAGTATTATGTGTAATTTATGTGTAATGTATATATAATGTTATGCATATTTTAGAAAGTATTGTATCAGCCACTGTACCAGCAAGGGTTAAGTTTCTTACCCCACAATGCACCACACATCACATGTTCCAACACCTAGCTCCTGATTGGACAAGGAAGTAGAGAGGAGACGAGTTCTTCCAGGTGGATTTAGAAAGTTATTTATTAGGACGGCGATCCTGTTTATTTTCTGTTTGGTAGTTAAGTATCTTTTTTTTTACTATTTACATTGCCTCCATGTATTAGTAGCTGCATCAACTACTACCATCTTGGGTATGTCCCGGTCAGATTGCACTGCTACACCCAACCTACCCCAGGGAACTTATCCAGAATACTGATGACTCAGGTCCGTTCCCTATCCACTGTAGTGCTGCATCCGAGGGAGAGAGCACCAGAGATACCTGTACCTGTACTCCCGCCATCAACCACTCAAGCCTTGTCTCCCCTTTGCTATCCTCTAGGGTACGCTACACGATTTAGCGTCACAAACAGGATTCAGATTGTGTGCCCACCATAAAGAAATAAGTACAATAAAGTTTATAAAGTCTGTAGCAGAAAGTAAGTGCTCCCTGCAGTTGAAACAAAACCACCTCTTTGAAATTTTCATACTGAGGAGGACCATTTGTAAAAATGGGGATACCCTCTACCCCTAGGAACATGAGTACACCACTGGATGTGGACTGTATGCTGTGTTGAGAGACTGCAGTCTAGCTCAATAGAGTTTGACAGCATTTTCTGCTGCACCATTGCTGGCTTTTCCACCCCATCAGGGATTAAGCACCCATGGTCATAGGTGTGAAAATTACTGTCCCCACCTACCCCAGCACGGAAATCTCAACACTCCATCTTTGCAGAACACTTCCCAGAAAAATGTAGTGCCTTCTGCGCAGCCGCGGCCATCTTGGGTTGTATGTTTTATGGTCCAAAGCCCACATTTCACTGCAGTAAAGTGAGTTAAACCTCCAAATATGTGATCCATTGTCTACCCAGTACATCTGTGCACCCTGTAGAGGTTTGCATTATGTCCTTGCTGTGGATGGCTGCATTTATACAGACTGTCCGGGTGTTCATCACGCCACCTATGGTCTCAGTACCGCTCTTAAAGAGATAGTGACTTAAATACTTGAAAGTGATAAATTGCGGTTCCCAGAGTCCCTGGGAGAGGAGAAAAAGAACCAAGATATCTGAATCCTCTAGTGACACTGAGAACCCAATTCCTAGCACTCTGCGTCTGCAGTGGGCCAGCTAGGCAAATTCTTTGCCGCAGCTCATTTACTTGTACAATAACACCATACATTAGAAGAGGCCCAAGAGATCGTCGCCGCTAAGGTGGAAGATACCAGGCGACGGCAGGAAGCCAATTTTAGCTTGCTTGTACTGAGCTCCTGGACATAGGCGATCAGGTCTGGTTGAGAAACGGCTATCGGACCAGCAAGATTGATCCCAAGAAGGAGTTGGAACATTACATTGTAATTGAAGTTCTGTATCCAGAAGCAGGAGTTTACAGAATCAAGAAGGATGGTTGGGAGCCAAAGACTGTATACCAGAACACGTTGAAACGTGGTTTGAAGGAGTAGTCTTTAGTTAATGTGGGTGCTCTCCGAGATAAAAGAAGAGATTCCTTCACCTCCGGCACCTCCCATTGATCAATTATCTTTACTATTTGGACCTACACTGACCTTTGCGCTCCCAAGAATGCCTGTAAGTCATGGACCTGATCCTGTCCAAGATTTTGTAGCTGACTAGCTTCCTGATCCGGGTATTAGGAATGAACCCGTTAGCGGGCCAACACCTCTAGTGAGGAGGTCTGAAAGGAAAAACAAAGGAGATCCACCTACAAGGTATGTTCAGCAACAGATGATAAGATATCAAAGATAATAATAATGGCTGTGCTTAAAAGAAAATCCTTCTGTTGACCCACAGCAGAATGATCCCAAGTAAGAGTGTCTGCTGAAAAGTGGAGCAAGTGGACAACACTTGATTCCATTTGGGGGACATGTAGCCTATTGTTTTTGTTCATGCCTTGTTGGCCAAAGTAATGTTTGGTAAAGTAATGTCAAGTTTAAGTGCCCGCCTGACCTCGTGTCAATATGTAACCACAAAAGATCTGTGCCTTGGTAACACCATGAACTACTATACTTTCATCTTGTTTAAAGTTTCACATTCAACTATGTTGCTAGAGACTCCCCTCCTCATAAGGACTACGGTGTGCGCCGTTGTGGTAAACTACACAAGACTTGGTGTCGAGTAGCCTGTGGCGCCTACAACATAGACTGCTCTCTAGTTTCCCCGTTTGTGTTTTACTTATGTTATGGACAGCTCAGGTCTACCCATGTTACCCTTTGCTGATCCCAGTTGCATTTTACAAGAAAGCGGCACATTGCACCTGCACAGAGCAATTGCCCATCATGCACAGCTGCCATGGCCTTTGACCCTTTCTTCTCTTAGGTATATGCATGTTCCTGAAGAGGAGAAACGGTTACTGCCATGGACATTATTAGCGTTTCTGTACCCAACATTTTAGGACTCATGATCCTTCGGGTGTCTGGTTGCTCAGGATGACCCTGGGTCCACCTTGTTGAGAAATCTGAGTACAGACCCAAAAATGTCATGTCAAGTTTATATGTTCTTAACTTATGCTTATTCTGTATGTTATCAATGTGCCTTTATAATGTGCAAGGTTCTTTTCCGATGGATGTTATGTTCCTGCACCTGAGGTAAAGTATTATATGATTAAAATGGTTGTTACGGTATGTGCATTGTAGGTGTTGGAGAAGGCTCCCTCCATAGCCTATGTATATGTGTCTAAAATGATAAGGTTATAATGTGTCTTTTAGCAAAAGTAATCTGGAAGGTTAGGGTTAGGCCAGACGCCAGATAAAAATTATATTGCAGCTGACTCCGGCTGAACTTTGAAAATAGCTTCCTTGTTCACAAGCATATGGGCCTATGAGTGAGGACCATTTTAGGAGAATGCCATTAATCATACACCTTAGTAGAAAAAAATATATTAGTCAGGATAGTGTCAGGCACGCATCACTAGTTTTTGGGATACATATTGTCTCTTATACGTTGCACTGTGAAATGTTGTATTATTGCACAAACAAGTATTATTATTAGAAAAGTAGCACTATACCCAAGAAAAGAAAAAAATACATAGATCATATTGCAGTTAATTTCCCATTATGTACGGGTCTTTTAATATCCTGTTTATTATAGTAAATTTATATATTATAGAGTGCTTAATCACTAGAGGGCACAATTTCTTGTACACTATTCTACACTTATAATATATTACAGAACAGTGTACAATAATGAATTATAAGGTAGCATCCATCAAGGCCTTTATTAGGCCCCCAACTGACCTAACAACTAGTTGGTTGCTATTTCACGAGGAGTGGTGGAGTGTTCTGGCAAAGGAATGGTGTGCAGCTCCATTACTTAATCCTTTGAATAGTTGTGAGTGTAGATAGATGGTTAAGAGAATCTATCCTTTATCTACTTGCCACATCCATACATGAAATACACAAAACGCGTCTTGCACTCTAAAATAAACAAGTCTTATTTAATTAACTACTAAAAGTCCAGCTCAGTCCTTTGGATCAGTGGCAAGTAGATAAAGGGTAAATTCTCTTAACCATGTATCTGCACTCACAACAATTGTTCCTGCTTTCTGTGTCTATGCAGAAGAGTTTCCACTGTTCTCCTACAGTGGACTCCATCAACATCAGTTCCCTATTTGGGAAGGCTCTTCAAAGTGTTGTACCTGGACTATGCACAACACAAAAAGGATAGTGGGTATTTAAGTGTACACACTGACTGACACCTATCAATCACAGTATTGCGCTAGGGAGCGATGTCTCCATTTCTGTTTTTCTTTCCACATTAATCCTTTGAATGTTATGGACACGTTTACAATGACATCCAAGAGGTTAAAAAGCCAGTATCATAGTTATCGTCAAAGCTATACCATTCCATTTACCAAGTGTTGGTAAGGGGTTAAAAGTAATAAAACATATATAACATATTCACATACAATTTCTGACATTTAATATTTTCTTTCTTTCTCCATATTTCAAGTGTCTCAGAAGTTTTCATAAACTTTTTTCATACATGGTTATTTGGTATTATTGACTTTAATCCAGTGGGCCATTTTGTCACTGCTTGGGTTTATTGTCTATTTGGAGGATCCATTTGCTCCCAAGCTTTAACTTGGCTGATGTCTTGAAATTTTGCTTTAATATTGCCAACAGTTTTTTTTTATTAGTGTAGTTTTAGAACAATGGCATGTTTTGCTGTTAATATATCCACTTTTTTTTTTTGTAGCTGTTTGCCCCACCATCTTATCAGGGTTATTTGTTGTTTAGTGCAGTACATCTGCCTTACAATGCATTCCAACAGTACTACAGTGTACGGGTATGTTCTGCACAGTACATCGTGTCTTTCAGGAGCTCACGCTAATACGCGCGTACTCCCGCAGTGTCGGGAGGTGGGGCGGTAGCCCGCCGGCTCCATTGACATTTATTACTCGCGGCGCGTATTCGCAAATAATTGACATGTCGCTTATCTCCCCGCACGTACAATACAATCGTTATTGTACGAGCGGGGAGAGGAGGCGTAATCCATAGTTCTCTATGAGAACTATGGATTACCGTCATTTCGGCGTGCAACTCACCCATATTAGAGCGCAAGTATGTGGTGACATGCGTGCCGAAATTACGCCGTGTGAACATAGCCTAAGGACAAGCGATCGCTTGTCCTTAGGAAGATTAAAAGTTAATGTGAAAAAAAAACATTTTAAAAAAAATACTAACAATGCAAAAAAAACCTACACTTTTCCTATTTAACATATAAAAAAATTAATAAACATAGTTGGTTTTGCCACGTCTTTAAAAGACTGATTTAACACAATAGCAGGTTATTTATTCCACAAGGTGAAAATCCTACAAAATGGAAATACACAATGCTAGAATTTTATTTATTTTTTTTTGGTCCTTCAAACTCCCAGAAAAAATAAGAAAATAAAGGATAAAGTAGTTGCATGCAATCAAAAATGGTACCAAGAAAAAGTAGACCTCTCCCACAAAAACTAACTCTAAGGGGCCGTTTACACGGCACAGGACAGATACTGGTCAGTTTATCCGACCAGTATTTGAAATGTTTTCGGGCCGTGCACACGGCCGTAGGGGGACGGCTTTTCTTCGTGATTAGCGGAAAAAAGCCCTCCCCCTTCAGATAGACTTGTTCTTCTGCCACCTGAAAAACTGGACGGAAGAATGAACATGTTCTTTGTTTTTCGGGCCGCCGGCGGTCTACCCGTGCGGTGGGGACTACTGCACAGGTTTTCCATAGAGGCCCGTGTTAAAAGTTTTCACTCGGTTTGCAGACGGTTTTCAAAACTGAAAACCATCTGAAAAACTAGGTGAAAATCCGTGTCGTGGGGACAAGCCCTAACAGCTCTATCAGAAAAATTTAAAAAGATATTGGTTTCAGAATATGGTGGTGGAAAGTAGCCCTATTACTCTATTACTGTATTACTCTGACATTTCACATTCTTGAAATAGAGTAGTGTTCCTAATTGACTGAAGAGGGGAATGTGATTTAAGATAAAATGTCAGGAATGGAAAAAACTGAGTTTTCATGAATGTGACTAGGGTGTATGTAAAGTTGCAACTTTATACCACACGGTGAACTTTTAACCCTCTCCCCAAAAATTGCACACTCACATTTTTTTACCGTTCTACCTCACAAGGAAATAGTTTAGTCTGAAAAGGTGATGGTAGGGTCTGACTGGACCACGAGAATAGTAGAGGATCCTTTGGTAAACCCCAGCTATAAGCAGATGTCCTGCTGGCTTTCATTAAGAAACATAATTTTTGTTACTGATTTTTATTTATACCCCCCAGTCAGGGCTGTGGAGTCAAAAGCTCCGACTCCTCAGATTCCCTAACTCCGACTCCCGACTCCTTTATACATAGCGCATGTTTAAGTGATAACTTTACTATAGTAAAATGGTAACATCAGGCTTTTTACCACCCTTAAGATACAATAATCAAGCTATTTAGGTAGAACATACACTGACAAGCAAAATGTTAACAATGCTTTGAACTTTTGACTTTCAGGCTCCATACCTCACCATCCACTACAGCTTTTAATATGAGACTACCATCATTTTATAAACAATCATTTTACCTATCTTATACATACATTTGACTTACAAGTGTTTAGCATCTGCTTAGTTCTGTAGATTCTTATCATGTAACTGCATTGTTACTGTTTTGTACCTAAAAATTAAAGGTTTTATTTTTTTTAAACTCATTTTTATTTCCAATTTTCCACCAAGAAAAACATCAGAAAATATGCAATTGTCACATAACAAGCATGGGTTTGTTAGATACAAGGCACAGAACATATTTAGCCATACACATAGCAGCAAGGCAAAAGAAGTTTGAAGTATTTATACGTAAAAAGTATTTAGCATCTGCTTAGTTCTGCAGATTCTTGTCATGTAACTGCATTGTTACTGTTTTTCTTGTTAATTTTTATTATTTTCTTAGTATTTGGTAAATCCATCCTTCTGGGCATGCTCTGAATCAGATTCAAGCATGTCTTGGAAAAAATCTGATCCCAGGCTTCTGCAGTTTTCCCCAAATTTTTTGGGAGACTGGACTTGATACAATACGCTTTTTTCTTCAACTCTCCCACAAGTTCCGATTTTTGAGATCTGGGGGCTGTGGAACCAAAACCAACCTACTTCCGTCATTTACCCTTTCCTTCCCAACCTTAAGTTTTTCTTCAGGGCGTTGTCCTGCTGGAACACTATTTCCTACCAAGTTTAAAAACTCATGTTTTAGAATACCACATAACTTTGTATTTAACAACATTAATCCTGTTTAAAATTCCAACATCGGGGTGTAACCACCCCATATCATCAGCTTTCCCCCCCGAAATTGACAGTTTTAAATTTTCGTCCTTTTCCCCTTTATTCTTCCAAACCCATTTGCCCCATCAAGCCCAGCCATTGACTTTTTATTTTATCGTTTTAAAAACATCTGTTTTCCCAAACCTCCATTTTTCGTACTTTTTTTTCAAACCGAGCCAACGCTTCAAATATAATTGAATTGACTTCTTCATTTTTTTTTGGCCATCATTCCCGACCTGTTAAAGCACGTTTTTATGGTCTCCATGGACGTCTGTGATCCACTCTACAAGAACGAGCAACCCTTCGCTTTTGAAAATAATAGACTTAATTTCATATTCTTTTCCCGCTGTCATGGCCCCCACAATACAGTTTGCAAACTTGGGCCCCGGACCGCTACAAAGACTCTTTTTTTGGAAATCTTTTTACATGCTGCTTGAACCATGACCTTTGTCTTGGAATTTGGGCCCATTAAGAAACAAGTATTAGGGGAAAGTGAGAACAGGCTAATTTAATTTACAAGAAAAAAAAGATTTTCCACACCAAAGCAAAACAGAAAAAATGCATTACAGGGTAAAATCTAGCAAAAAAATGCTAAATATTGCAATCAAATATGTATAAAACACCAGATGATGCTATAAAATGATGGTGGGCTCACATGAAAGTTAGTAATGATACATACAGCCGAAAGTCAAAAGTCCCCTTTTTTCTTTATAGGTAACTTTTTTTTACGGGATACCATTTAGAACACAAAAAACAAAAAAAAAATTTAGAAATAAAACGCTGATAAGGGGGGAAAAACATTTCAAAAAAAAAAGTCGTGAAAAACATTTGTGATCTATAATTTTAATTCGGGAAAATAGTTTGCTCCATCAATCCTCATACATGACCCAAATCTGATCTCTTTATTTCCAAGCAAAGAACCCCTCTCTACACAACTTGGTTGGTGACACAGGGGTGACCACTTTTGAAACATCTCTAACAAAGTCGGGTAAAAAGGGAAATTTGTCTCCAGCACACCCCTTCTATAAATTGTTAACCTTTTTCTTTGAAACAAGTGAAAAATTTGCTGAAATCTTGTAAACCTTTTCTATGGACGAATCCTCCCCTGCAGCAATGTTTTTCCTGCTCCATGCATCAATTATACTCCCATCTATAGCAAATATCGAAGCAGTACACTGCATGACCAATTTCCCCTTTTGCTCGGGCACGCACTGAACAACTGTCCAAAAAATTATTTTTTTTGGGAAAGGAGCCGCCCCATTTTATGACAACTTTGACTCCTGCAAAATAGGCACCGACTCTGACTCCACAGCCCTGCCCCCAGTAACTCACTGACCCCACTGAGTGTCTAGGTCCACTTTTAATTGTATATTTAAAAAAAAGTATTACACTGCCAAACCCCCAAGCCAGACAGTCCACAAGTGAATCCGGGAACTTTTTTAAAATATAGGGGTAAGTGCATAATCATTGCATTTTTACATCTTTTACAAGCTAAGGGGGGCCCCAAGAACAACCCTATTTGGGCCCAAAAATAAGCTCCACTGGTGTACTCCAAGAATCAATTCCATTGATAGGCCACAGGAATCAACTCCACTATTGGGCCCCTATTTTAAATCCACTGTGGTCCCAGTAACCCCTTCCTTGGTGGGTCCCCGTAAAAACTTCCCGTGCCCCATAATCAACTTAACTGGTGGGCCCTAGGCAGTATATCACTGTGTATAGCTATATGTTATGTGGGAACAGGGCAGTTTCTAGACAAAACGGGCCCAGGGGAGAAACTGAACGCTTTGGGCATGGGAAATTTTATCATCCCGAAACAAATTTATTTCAAAAAAAAACGTGGGATCATTATACAGCGGGCGGGGAAGTTAAAGGGGTTGTCTCACTACATTGATTCATCTTACCCCATCCCCGTTTTCTCTTTCTTTTGAATTCAGGGGCGAGTTTTTTTTTTTCTTCTAAAGGCGCATAAACCACTTAGCTAAGCAACCCGGGTGGCCCTATCAAGGATTTTAAAAGGTCTATACTAAGCAACCAGGGGAAAGATTCAAAAAAACCCATACAAGAGGGATAAATAGAACAGGTAGGATGCCGCAATGGACACTTCTTGCAAATTTACTTTTTTTTGCAAATCTTTAACATAAAAAGCAAAACTTTTATGAAAACCCCTTTATGTTCGTAAACACACACACAATTTATTATTTTTATATCAAACTTTTTTTCCCCATTTTTGGTTATACTGATATATATATAATATAATATATATATATATATATATAATATATATAATATTATATTTTAATAGTTGAAATCAAAAGTTTTCATACACTTTTAAAACGACAAATCTGTTTTTTTTCACTATCTAAATTTTCAAATAGACCCCACCCATTTTAGGGCAATTAGGATTAAACCAAAAATTTTTTAAATTTCCAATGCCAAATAATGGACGATAATTTTTGTAAGGCATTTTTTATTCTTTCTCAAAAACAAAATTTACATACATTTATTATATTTTGTAGCATTGTCCTTAAACTAATAATTTCAAACTTTTGGATACCTACCACAAGCTTCCATAATATTTAGAATTTTGGCCCTCCTCCACAGAAATGGTTCATTGAGCCATTTTGAGGTCGCCTTGCCGCATTGCCCTTTTTAGCTTTGCCCTGACATCAGACGTAAGCAAGGGTGGGTTCGCTGATCACCGCAAGCGATATATTTGCCACCCAGAAGCCCCGATTTCACCAGAGCGCGCCGCAAAATGGATGGACTTGTGCGGCTGAGGCTACCAGGTTTTTTACCCCGACTGACTTTTTTGCGGGGGCGGCCGGGAATGCTGGTTTTAAATCCAGAACGTATCGGGGGCAGGCAAGGGGCAGTCGGGCGGCAGAGGTTCTGGCAAAAACGGCAGAAGTCAGGGCAGGCGGGAAATAGGGAAGGGCAGGGAACGTAAGCAGGCAACGGTACCCGGGGGGCAAAAACGGAATTCGAATACAGGCTAAGCACTCCAAACACACCAAAGAAGGATGAGTTTAGAACTGCAACTAAATAGGGTCACGCCAGCAGGGCCAATTACCACGCTATCCCTTTAAATCCCGACTACCGTCGCGCGCCCCCTAAGCAGGGGGTACGCGCGGGGGGCCCGCGGGCTAGACACAGAGCTTGACGGGGTTTGGGTTTTTTGGGTTTTTTCCTCAGGGCAAAAAAAGGGGCACTCGCCACCCGGCCGGACCCCGTAACACCCCGGGGCGCCGAGCCCCTTTACAGGGATTTGGGGCCACTCCAAAACTTTTTGACTTGGGTTACCTTAACCACTTTGTTCCCATTTTTTTGCAGTATTTTTATATTGTCCATTTGGAAGACCCATTTCCGCCCAAGCTTGAGATGTTGCTTCAGTATTGTCGCGTAATTTTTTTTCTTCTTGATGCCATCTATTTTGTGAAGTACACCATTCCCTCCTGCAACAAAACAGCCACACAATATGATGCTTCCACCCCATTTTTCCAGGGGGGATGGTGTTCCTGGGCTTCCAAGCTTCTCCCTTTTTCTCCAAGCAAACAATGGTCTTAAAGGCCAATATTAATTTTATTTCGTTAACCATAACATGTCTCCAAAAATTAGGCCCTGTCCTTGTCATTTGGGTTTTATAGTTTCTTTTGGGGTAATGGCTTCTTCCTGCAAAATGCCCTTTCAGCCCTTTTTGATATGGTACTTTTTCAAAGTAATAATGACACAATCTTACCCGCTTCACCAGTACTTTTCAATCTTTTGCTTTTGTTCTTGGGGGGTTTTGCACAGTCGGGCCAAAAACACGCCATCTCGAGACACAGAACCCCCTCCTTCCTGAGGGTGATGATTGGACATTCCCCTCTTTTTTACTTCGTTAATTTTTTTACAGAAACTAGCCCAAGGAAACTGGGAAAATTTCACCCAAAATGATCCAGACTTGTGCAAACCACAATTCTCTTCCTGATTCTTGGGTGATTTCTTTTTAACTTTTTCCAAAGAGTTACTACAGAAGCAGGGGTTGTTTTTTCTGGTTTGCAATTTTCCCGATACCGAATGCACTCCAAAGATATGGGGTACCCAAAATTTTTTAAAGGGTAGTAATCCTAGTGTACAAACTTTAACTTTGCGAAAGTAAAAAAAACCTTTAAAAAAATTTCTCTCGTGTCTTTTTCGGGCTTTTGGGCAACTATAAAAATTTGGGGGTAACCCCAATTGACCAAAAAGGGTTTAAGGGTTTTAATTCTGTTTAAAAGCAATAGTAAAAACCCTTTTGCAAATTGCTTTTTATGTAGTGTATATAAACACCCGGGTTTTCATCTTTGTGTGTGTGTGTATAAATATATATATATATTTATAAATATATAAAATATATATAAATAATAAAATTAATTGAAAGGACCACACTTTTTTCCCGGCCGCCATCTTGGATCACCGGGATTTAATACAGCCCCGGGAAACCCCAAATTTTTGGGTAAAATTTTGGGCACCTGACACCACTTTTTTTTTTAAAACTGCCTCACCAGTTTTATTCAGGTATAAAAATACAAAAACAAAAGTAAACTCCTACCCCATAAAACCACTAACAAAAACATTCGGGTAAAGACCCTACCTATCAGGGGTCTAAAAAACCACCACCCCAAAAAAACACAGTATCCTCACGAAAACCTTTTTTTGGGCTTCCCTCAACCCGGGGGGGCCAGAGCCTCTCCTCACCCTCGCTGCCACCCCAAAACCCGGGTGCAACCACGCCCCCAATCTTTTTGGAAAAAAGCTTTTTAAAAACCCAAACCCCGGGGACGGGGCCCAAAACCCACAGAAACCTGGAGCCCCGGGGACGGGGGGAAACCAGCCCCCCCCACCCACCCTCCCGCGTTCCGGGAACCCCAACCCCGGGGTAATGGTTTGATACCCGCCATGCAATATCCCGCTGTCAGAAACCTGGGTATTGCTGACAGATAACAATTGGCCCCCCCCCAAGCCCCGGGGCCTTGTTGGCACGTCTCCACCAAAGGCGACTCCCCCCTAGGGCAAAAAACGGGCAACTACTCTTACCACGCTGGCAAAAATTAATATATATATAAATATATATAATAAATATATATATAAAATATAAAAATATTTTAATAATATATATATATATTTTTCACTTTTTTTTTTTTTTTGTTTTTTTTTTTTTTTTTGGGACCCCCTTTTTGGGACTGCCCCGGGGGTCCTTAGCTCGGATCGCCTTTCGGGTTAAAAAGGGTTGGCATCTCCGAAAAATTGCACCCGACCACTTTCGTTTTAAGACTGGCCTCAGCCATTTTAAAAACATAAAACAAAACCCCTCGGCCCTGACCATACTAAACAGTATGCAGTCCCTCTCAATCGTCGGGACAAACGCCAGCACCAAAAAACAAAAATAGAAACAGCCCCAAACTTTCCTCAACCTGGGGGGTAAACCTTTTCCTTTGGGGTCAGTTTTTGCTCCAATCCCAGGCAGAAAAACCCACACCCCCTGAACCCTGCGCACCACTTTTTAATGGAAACCAGGCGTTTCCCAAAACCTGACCTAATGGGGAACGGGCTCCCACCCCAAAGCTTTGCCCCCGGGTAAGCCCCAAACCCAAAAAAAACCCCTAGCACCATATAGATATGTGTCACAATGTCGGGTACTGACACCAAATAGCTGGCTTCCCCCACCGAGCCAGGGCCCCGGGGGGGACAGCAGCAAAACCTGCTGTACTCCCCTAGGCAGAAATCAAGGTCGCTCTGCCCCAATAATATGTTACCACATTATATACACCCCCCAGTGGTGTAATAAGTATTGAAAAAACACCCCAATTTTCTTACAAATTATTTTTTGTGGTTATGTTTGTTTGTGTGTAATACAAAAATTGCAAATTTTGGGATGAGGTTGAACTCCTCTTCGATTTTGTCCATAAATAAATAACGGACACAGAACGGAACCTTGGGCTACATCATATATCACATTCAGAAATGTGAATGATTGATTTTTACTTCCTGACAGTCTTTGACCTTTCAAGGACACATCAATTTTCTGATTTATTTTTTTTATCTCCACCTGCCAAGAGCCACAACTTTTTTTTTTTTATCTCTCCATCTACACAGATGTGAGGACTTTTTATTTAATACCATTGAATGTACCGTATAATGTGCAGGGAAATGCAACAAAAATTCTTTGTAGGGTGAAACATGACATGATTGTGCCATTTTATTTGTGGTGGGTTTGTTTTTATAGAGTTTACTGTTCATTATAAAAGACATGCTATCTGCATTTTGTGGGTCGGTACAATTCTGGCAATACCAAATATATACAGTTTTCATTATGTTTCACTGCTTCAAAAACACTTGAAAAGTTTGCTTTGAATTGGCATTTTCTGTGACCAATATTTCTCGTCTGTTAGAGTTGTGTGATGGTTTATTTTTTCCAGGGCGAAGTCTAGATAAAATGTGAGATAAAAGGAACTTTTGGATCAGTTTTTTTTCTGGGAGACCGAATGACCAAAGCCCATAATTCTGGCGTTGCTTTACCATTTACCGTGCATAAATAATATAATATTGTGTTAGATCACTGCAATGCACTGCAACTGCGCTGCAATGTGCCCGAAGTACACCCAGCAGATAAAGTAAAATCATAGCACTAAAAATCATTGAGTACTATGATTTCACAGCGTATTCCTCAGGGAGAGTGAATGAGGGCCGGAGAACTGTGAGAAGTACGCGCTGGCCAATGCGCATAGTTACATGCCGTAATAAGTCATCTGAACCCGGTCTTGCTGACATAGCATTACCAACATGTTAATTTTTTTATTGTTTATTTTTTTATATGGTGTGAGACAGTGACAGGCGGCATTATTGACGGGAGATATATTTCTCCTAGAATTTCCTCCTTGCGGCCTTGGGAGTATTGGAATAATGCGTGTCACCGAGAAGCCTGGTCTCGGTGAAGGGAAGCCGACAGTTTGTGTGTCAGTAACGATATGTTACTGACATTTTGGTATAAAGCGTTCCAATCCGCTTTTGGTCTGGGGCGGCTTTTCCTGGAGTGGTCAAAGAGAAGGGCGGGGGGGCCACTCCCACGCCCCAGGTGAGGAGGGACTCAGGCCTATAAAGCCTGGGTCTGCAGGGCCCCATGGAGTCTGCTGTATACTCTGTGTCTCAGAGGAAAACCCCGTGCAAAAGAACCTTGCTGTGAATACTGAGCTGTATCAAGGGCTAGTCAGGGATGACTTTGTCTAGTAAGTGCTCAGCCGAGCAGGTATTTTTTTTTCTGTTGGGCCTGAAGCTAAGGCTTGTTTTTGTTTGTGTTTTTTGGGGAAAACCTGCGAAAAAAACCCGGGGGAAACGCCTGGACTTTAACTAAAAAATTTGGGGCCCCACTGTCTTTTTGGTCCGTTTAAAAAGCCCCCCCGCGGGCCCTACCTGTTTGGGGGGTTTTCCCCCCCCCACATATGGCCCTTTCGGGATGCGGGCAAGGACAAAAAAGAGACATACACCCGTTTGAAAAAAAGACGTTTTTTGCCGGGAAATTTCCCATGTCTGGGTTTTAAAAAAGGCCGAAAAATTTCTAAACCAGATTCCTGCAAAAAAAATTGGGATAAAACTGCGGGAAAACATTTTAACCCCGGGGCCAAACCCAAAGCCTCCAACTGATGACTGAAAACCAAGCAGAAGGTGCACGGGGAAAGGCCAGGCGAGGGGGCGGGGGCCTAAAAAACAAACCCTTTTTGCGGGAAAAAGGGGCCCCTCTCTCGCCCTTTTAAAAAAGGGGAGTGCAAAAAAACAATTTAAAACCCGGCAGGGGAAGGAAAAAATTTCCAAGGCCGTGGGCCCAAAAAGGTGTGCAAGGAAAGGTAAAAAGCTAAAAACCTTCCCCCACCCTGCTCCATTTAAGAGTCCCTGGCAAGGGGGAAAAAAGGGGCCAAAACCCCAAGCCCCCGAGGCCTATTTCTTGGCTGTTTCTTTGAACCCGGGTGCTTTAAAAAAGCGGAAAATTTTCTTACCTTTTTGCCTCATTTGGGGCGGGAGGTGGTTTTGCGCCTTTTCGGAACCGGGGGGAAAAACCCCAGAAGGGCCTATTTGAAACCTTTTTTCAGCGAGCCCGGAAAAAATTGCCAAAGGACTTTTTTCCCAACCCTTTTAAAGGTTTTGAAAAAACCCCTTTTGGCCCGGGCTTGGGGTTTTAAAACCCCAACAAAAGTGCGGGCCCAAAAAACGTTCAAAACCCGGGACCTTTCCTCTAAATCCCCGGGCCAGCCGGCCCCGATGTACGCCCCGGCCCTCCTTGTAAAAAAAGTGGGCAAACGCCCAAGAGGGGGTCGACTCCTGCGCAGAGGGTAAAAAAACGGGTTGTCCTGGGACAAGTTCATCCCGGGGGTTCTTTGGGCCCCCAAAAGGATCCCAAGCGCAGGGTGGGATAAGGGGGACCCTAAAAGTTTGGGGAAAAAACCTCGTCGGGCCTTTTTTCGAGAAAGGAAATTTTAAAAACCACTAAAAGGAAATTTTCCCTAACAAGCTGGGGCCTTCGGGGAGGGCTCCAAAACCCTTTGGGAAAAACGAAAAACCGCCTGGGAGGGTCGGGTTTAAGGGGGGCCCTTATTAAAAGGGGGTGGGGAAGGGTTTTCCCCCAAGGGGAGGCGGCTTGAGGGAGATCCTACGGCAGAGAGGAGGGGCCCCAAAACTGGCCCACTTATTTTTTTGGCGGTGTTAGGGGGCCCTGGGCAGGGTTTGCGGGCAACTGCCCCCTTTTACCCTAGACCCCATGGCCTGTGAAAACGGAAAAATTATACAGGCCCTTTTTGTTTTTGCCCGGCCGGTTTGCCCCTGCAGAGACTGTATTGGAGCCCCTTTTTCCCCAAAACTCTGTCAGATAAAGGTTAATGATTTTCCTGTGACAGCTCTACGGGACTCCGGAAGTTATCACACAGGTGCACCCAGCCTGATCAAACCCCCCATCCCATCAGGGGGCGTGCTTTTGGGGTCCTGTGCGTCCCACGGGGAAAAACCAAAGGGGGTCCCCTAGGCCCTTTCTCTTAAAACAAAGGGGATTTCCTTGGGGACGGGCCTCTCATGAAGGGGGCCGTGGTTCGATCCCCTCATGCAAACCGTAAATTCGGGGAGAGACTTCCCTTTATTTGGGACTTGGGGCAGAAAAAAATGTAAAAATCAAAGGGTAAAAAGGTTTAAAATAGTGAGAAAAAGGTATGTAAAATTTTTTTAACCCCAAAACCCTTTTGACCTAAATGCTATGACTCCAACAGGGGGGTGCCCACAGAGGGTTTGTGATAATTTTCCCCTAGCAGTCCGGCGGTAAATTCTGAGGAGCAGGGGGAAGTGGTTTGTTTATCCCTGTTTTAAAAAGGTTTTCTCCCCGGGTAACTTGGGAACGGCCCAGCTTCAAAAGACCCCCACCTTAGAAAAAAGCTAGGGAAAATGTTAAGGGTGGTAAAGGGGGGACCCTCAGCCCCGGGGGTGATACGGGTACCCGGAAAATATGGAAACCCCAAAAGGCCCTTTTTGTACCAAGTTGACAAAATCCGGGGAGAGGGGGTGGAGCAACGGTGGTACCCCAGCCCTATCAAAAGGGGTCTTAGCCCTTTGGGGCCCAAAAAACAGTGCTGGGGGGGCCACTTGGGGATGAAAAAAAACAGGGGGAGCGCAACTTCAAAATTTTATTCTGGCCGGGGATGTTTTACTGATGTGAAGGGTTTACTGTAAAGGTCCTGCCCAGAGTTTTCAAGTGCCCGGGCCCAATCCCCCCATTTCGGAGCCCCCGGGGGCCCACAAACCCTTCATCGAAATCCCCTTTGAGAGGATTGCATGGACCAAAATTTGGGCCCCTCTAAAAAAGGGTTGCTCGAGGCCATCGTTTTAATACTGGGGGTGTTAGTTTTTCCCCCAAGTTACCCCAGGCTGTGCCTTTGGGGAACATTTCGTCAAAAAAATATCGCAAAAAGAGCTGTTCCATATGTTTTCTCGTCCCGGTTTTCCCGAAAGAGACCCTCCCCGGCCCAAGGGAACCCCCTTTCCCCTTCCAGGGCCCAAAAAGGGAAATTGTGAAATTACTGAGCATTAAACATTTTGCGCACCGCCCGTATCCCCACCCTCAAACGGAAAATGGGACTTGTTGAAGATTCAACAAGACCAAAAAAAAAGAAATGCAAAAAAAAGGTGGTCAGTAAGGGATGGGGAAGGGGGAATGGACGTCTGCTGCCATATTTGATTTTTTCTCATTCCGGGGGGTTTTCCCACAGCCTCGACGGGGTTTTCCCCCCTTTGAATTAGTCAAAGGGGCAGACCCCCCACGGGGACTCCTTAAATTAGCCAAGGAGAGGGGGGGAAAGCAAGAGCCCAAACTCCTAAAAGGGGGTAAATTGAGCACTTTTCCCTAATGAAAAAGACCGAAATGCAGGGGTTTTAGCCCATCGTTAGGGGAACACTTAAAAACAGGCGCAAAAAAGGCGGGTTAAAAAATAAAAAAGGCCCCCAAAGTAAGGAGGTTTTTAAACCCTGGGGATCGGGTGCAAAGGTGTTGGGTCCCAAAACCCCTGGGAAAGCAATTTCCGGGCAAAGTGGAAAGGGGAACCCTAGGGAAAGGTTGGGGAAATGGGGGAAAGAAAAATTAAAAAAGTGTCCCCACCCCGGTAAAACGTAAAGCCAGAGCAACTGTACCATGTTAATTTATTTAAAAACCTTGGAAGGACCAAAAAGACCCTGGCTGCAGGGGAGTACCCCCCCATAGTCTAGTCCCAGGTGGGGGTGTATCAGAGTCCCTTTTCAAGTTTTCCAGAAGCAGGAAAACCCGGGAGTTCATACAGGGGAACCCAAGGATGTGTTCTGGAGGTACCGGGAGGATTTAAAATGTAAAAAAACATGACATTGTCACGACCCAGGGGTGGGGGTTTTCTTTTTAAAAACCCTTTCCCGGGTTTTCCAGAAGGGCCTCGCAAAAGGGGGGGTGCCATTTTCGGGAGGTCAAAAAGTGTTAAAACCTTTGGGGGTTAAATTGAAGAATCAGGGGTTGATGGCAACCCCATTGTGCCCCATCCCAAACCCGGGACGGCTCGTTTCGTTCGTAATTTTTCCCGGGGGGGGGGAAAAGCTTAAAAGAAGCCCCTAAAGGGTTTTGGGTTTGCGTCCCCAAATTCCAAAAGGGGCGATGACAAATTTGGGGGTTTTGGGGTCATTAAAAAATTTTTTTTTCTACTCTTGACCTCCCCATAAAGGCTACTGGCAAATTTCCCCCTTAGATCAAAACCCCAAAGAGAAGAAGTTTTTGGGCAAACACCGGATGGTCTGTTCCGATGTCTCCCTTTCCCTTTTCGGTTTGAAATTGGGGGCTCCGGCCCCCTTTCCCAAAGAAATGGATGTAACCTCAACCCCCATGGGTCGATTTTCTTCACCCACTATCTGGATGACATATAATCTTTAGTAAAGGCCTGGGGACACCCTATCTACCAAAGGGGGTCCCAGGCCCATTTTTTAAATTCCTTGGGGAGGCTGGATAAAAAAAAAAACCCTAAAAAATTTGTCCCTTTGGGAAACCTGGGAGAACCCCGGGAAATGGGTTTAACATATAGGTGGGGGGTGTTAAAAAAAACCCTCAATTAAGGGTGGATTGCGTTTACGGGGCTGGCCACAACCCCCCAAACCAAAAGGCGGGTTGGGGGGCCTTTTTGGGTATCGGGGGTTACTTTTGGGGGGTTTCAACCCAAACTTTGCCAAAGTATAGCAGCCCCATTTAAAAAAACCAAACCTGACAAAAAATAGTAAATCGTCATGGTCATTTTGGGGAACCCAGAGGGAAAGGAGGGCTTTCCGGGTTTTAAAAATTTAGCCCTTTGAAAAAAAGGGCCAGTATTAAATCACCCCAAATTTTTAAAAAAAGGGTTTTTTTTTGTTACAGAACGGGAGGCGCGATGTGGGGCTGGGGCAGGCTTTCCCGGGAAAGGGTAAAAGGGAGAAGGGGAAACCCCGTAAAAAATATTTAAAGGGTGGGAAAGCCATTTCCCGCAGAGGGGAAATTTACAGTATTTTGGGAGCGAGAGTGTTTGGCTATAAAGGGGCCCCTCGAATCCCTTTAAAGTATTTACCATGGGGCCCCCCAATTTCGGTTGATCACGACCACTCACCACTAACCGGGAATGCCCCAAGGGCACAGGAAAAAAACGCAAAGGGGTTCCCAAAATGGTTCCTGCCCACTGCAAAATTTAACGGGTTTTTCCCGGTAGAGCATAGGGCAGGAAAAACCACAGGGAAATTGCTAAAGCACTGTCAAGAACGAAATGTTTGGTACTAAAAAGTGCCCAAACCCCCCACAGGTTCGAACAGAGGGGGGGGGGTATGTGAGAAAATTGACAGGGGCATTATTAAACGGGAGAATATATTTCCCTAGAATGCTCCCCCTATGGGGCCGGGGGGGATTTATGTGGAGTAAATGCGTGTCCCCGGGGAAGCCTGGTCTCGGTAAGGGAACGGGACAGTTTGGGTGTGTCAGAAAACCCGAAAATGTTACTGACTTTTTTTTGGTATAAGGGGTTCCAATCCCCCCCTTTTGGTCGGGGGTGGTTTTTTCCTGGAGGGGGCCCAAAGAGAAAGGCGGGGGGGGCCACCCCCACCCCCCAAGGTGGGCGGGACTCAGGCCTTTTAAACCCTGGGTCGCAGGCCACCGGGGAAAGTCGGGCAAAAATACTCTTTTTGTTCAGAGGAAAAGACCCTGTGCAAAAAAAACCCTTGGGCTGTGAATACTGAGCTGTATTAAAGGGACTGGTTAAATGGGACGACTTTGTCTGTAAGTTCTCGGCCGGGGCAGGTTTTTTTTTTTCTGTTTGCCTGAAGTTTAAGGGTTTGTTTTTGTTTGTTTTTTTGCCCCTTTCGGGTAAACCCGGGGCAACGCCGGGCCCTTAAAACTAGAATTTTGGTCATGCCCCTCTGTCCCCCCCGAAGCCCCCCTCCCTCCCCGTTTTGGGGTCCCCCTAAACAAGGTTAATGGGAAAAAAAAGTTTTTTTGTTTCCCTTTTTGGTTTTGTTAATGGGCCCTTAAACATCGGTTTAAAGGTTTTTGTTTTTTAAACGTCCCTTGAGGGTACCAAATTTATAAAAGGAAATTTTAACGGGGTCCCTACAAACACCTTGCATGTGTCAGGTTATAATAAGATTTAACAAAAAGAGAAAGCCATGTAGGCCTTCATTAAGTCCTTGATTGCTATGGCGACCAAATGGTACGGCTGATTGCGGCCCCATTGTCTAATCATTTAGACGCCATGTTCATGTTTACCATGGTATCTAAATGGCAGGGATCAAAAGTTTTTTTCCATCCTTAGCGCTAGTTTGCAAGTTTTCCAAAGGAAATTTAGAAAGTCAAAACCCCCCCGGAAATAAAGAAAGGGGCTATGGTAGGTTTGTGCCCATACCTTTTTTTAAAAAACTCCATGATGGGTTATTTTTATGGGAGAAAAAAAGGGATTAAAAGGGTTTGCCCCTTCTCACAATTGAGGCCCTTACTCGGGGCCCAAAATTTTCCCACTAGGGGGCGGCATGACTGGAGGTCAGATGTGGGGTTTGTTTTGGGCTTTGTTTTTTCGGGCCCCAGAGCACGCCCTCCCCCAGCGGCCGACGTGGGGGTTGGAGGGTAGCGGCGCTGGCATCTGCTGTTACATTGGTGGCAGCGGCTATTGGGAAAGGAGCAGAGAAGCTCTGTTCCTCGCTTTGTCCACAGCAGTGCGCGCAGCTGAAGACAGAAGCTGCCGCGCAGACAGAGAGAGTGGGGAGCAGCGCTGCCCCTCCCACTCTCCTCCCCAGCACACCAAGGACCGGAAGAACAGAAGAATTCCCAGCCCCTTCTCTTCAGGACAGGTAAGTGAGTCAGTAAAAAGATGTGGGGTGTTAGGAGGGGGGAGAGCCATGTGGGGTGTTGGGGGACGGCGTGAGAGCTGGGCGTGGGGGGGGGGGTTGAGACACATGTGGGGTGTTGGGGGAGGGGTGAGAGACGTGGAATGTTGGAAGGGGTGAGAGACGTGCTGTGTTGGAGGGAGGGGTGAGACACGTGGGATGTTGGGGGGAGGGATGAGAGATGTGGGGTGTTAGAAGGGGGGAGAGACATGTGGGGTGTTAGGAATCCTATCCTGTGTGATACTACCTGCTGGTGTTTGGTATCTAAGCCTATCCTGTGTTATACTGCCTGCTGGCGCTGTGTATCTAAGCCTATGCTGTTTTATACTACTTGCTGGCATTGGGTATCTAAGCCTATCCTGTGTTATACTACTTGCTGCGTTTGGTATCTAAGCTTATCCTGTGCTATACTACCTGCTGGTGCTGTGTATATAAGCCTATCCTGTGCTATACTACCTGCTGGCTCTGGGTCTCTAAACCTTTCCTGTGTTATCCTACCTGCTGGCCTTGGGTATCTAAGCCTATCCTGTGTTATCCTGCCTGCTGGTGTTGGGTATTTAAGCCTATCCTGTGTTATCCTACCTGCTGCCGCCGTGTATATAAGCCCATCCTGTGTTATCCTACCTGCTGCCGCTGTGTATATAAGCCTATCCTGTAGGAAAACAGAAAGAAAAACACAGAGGTGGTGCTCTATGGTGAAAGTACGTCTGAAGTAATGCAATTAAAATAACAAATGGAAAAGGTGCTCACCTAGAGCTGTTGTGCGTATTATTATAGAGGCACAACACTCGTACGGGCATGGGTGGCTCTCTCCGAGCCTCGGAATAGCAGCCGCAGGTCACTCTCTCTGGAGCCGCAAGCAGGCAGCAGGAACGAACAGCAAAGATGAGGACGAAAAATATGAACCCGGCGCTCAATTCCAGAAGGAAAAAAAACCCTCATGGTAAGCGAGGATATGGTTTTAAATAAAGGTTTTTTTATTCCATTAAAAATGAAAAGAGAGTTACCCTTTCCATGTATACAACACACACTTATAACGCGTTTCGCACCATCAGGTGCTTCTTCAGATAAAAATGTGTTACATGAACATGTGGGGGTGAATTTGACGGCTTGAATAAGCAAACCGCGTCACCTACATGCCAAAACAGACATGCCAAAAACAGACCAAATAACGGTCGGCAAATCCAACCGGTATTTGGTTTTTGCCATGTAAACACGGTTTGCGGATTCAGCTGTCCCCCTTCACATTCTCATGTTCATGTTCTGCCCAAAAACCGGACGGAAGAATGAACATGTTAAAAAACATCCGTTGGAAAATCTGTGCAGCGGGGAATGCTATACTTTTCTATTTAAGTCTATGTAAAATGGTGACAGTCGGTATACAGATGGTTTTCAAATCCGAAGACCGTCTGTAAATCCGACCGAAAACCCCTGCCGAGGGGAAGGGCCCTATGTATAGACAAAATTTGATCCAGCAAGCCGTTGGATTAATAAAACCAAATACTTTATTCAAAATCCATTAAAATCGCATGGCAAGAGACACAGGAGCCGATGCTACACCTCTGACGCATTTCGGGGACTGCCCCTTAGTCATGATGACTAAGGGGCAGTCCCCAAAATGTGTCAGCGCTGCAGCATCGTCTCCTGTGTCTCTCTGCCATGCAATTTTAATGAATTTGGAATAAAGTATTTGGTTTTATTTATCGAACGGATTTCGGGATCAAATTTTGTCTTTACATTTGTCTTCATCCGCCTGGAGGATCTGTGCAGTCCTGATTTGAGGGAGTGGTGAGCTGGCTTTTGCTTAGATGTTTTACTATATTAATCAGTGTGTTCTCCTAAAGTGCAGGGGGCAGGCCCCATTCACTTCATTAACCCCACCAGGTGCGTAACTATCGGGGAAGCAAACGTAGCACCTGTCACGGGGCCCGGGCTCTGAGTGGGCCCGGGCCCTGGGGTAGCTGATACCACTTCTGCTACCCCAGTAGTTCAGCTCCTGCGCCTGCCGGAAATGAACATACTAGTTCCATTCCGACGGACGAGGAGCTGCGCGGCCAGGTGCATACTGCCTCTGAACGCCCGCTGCCCCAGGCACTCCATTCTTCTATTCTGACTGCAGGTTCAGGAGGATCATACCTTTTTATCAGTGGCGGAACTATGGGGCTGCACTTCCTAGGGGCCTGGTGGCAACAAACAAACTTCCTGCCGGGCCCTATCATAACCTAGATAGCATCGCTAGGGAGCAGCCCAGTCACCTCACAGCTCCACAGAGCTGCTAAAATGTAGCTTAACCCCTTTCCGACATTGGACGTATGCATATGTCCTAGCGGGAAGTGCGTTCCCGCAAATGGTCGTATGCATATGTCCTGGCGATCGTGCAGGCTCACAGGCGAGCCCCACACGATCGCGACATGGGACCAGCGGTATATTTCTGCTGGCCTCATGCCGCATCATTATCGCTTCATTATGGCAACCTGTCATGGTCGCGATAATGAAACTGCAGGCAGGAAGAGTGAGCTCCTCCCGTCTACAATCGGCGCAGTAACGGCACTCTGCGCCGCTACTGTTCAGCTCATCCGACTCCCCATAGTCTGATGATGTCACTATGCCCACAATGCATTGTGGGCACGGTGATTGGCAGTTACCATGGTGACCAGTACACAGCAGCAACGTTGTGTACAGGTCTCCTATTGTAACAGCAATCTGATGATTGCTGTTACAAATCCCCACTGGGGAAAAGAGAAAAAATGAGAAACAAGGGAAAAACAAACACAAAAAATAAATTAAAAAACACGTACATCGCCCTTTTCCCCTTTACAGATGCCAATTGCCCCCAAAAACTTCAAAAATAAATAAAGTACCCACATTGGGTATCGCCGCATGCGTAACAACCCACCCTATAAATCTGTTATGTTAATTAACCCGTACGGTGAGCACTGTAAAAAAATAAAAAACAAACAGTCACAGAATTGCGATTTTTGTTCATCCTGCAGCACATAAAATGGAATAAAAAGCGATCAAAAACTCATATAAATGCCAAAGTTGGACCAATTAAAACGCCAGTTCATCCATCAAAAAAAAGTCCTTACACAGCTCTGTATACGGAAAAATAAAAAAGTTATGGCTCTCTGAAGACAGCGATACATAAATATTGTTTTACACAATAAAACACTCTTTTTTATTTTTTAAAGTGCTTCTAAATAAAAAAAAAAATACATAAATTGTGTATCGCCGTAATCGTATCGGCCCAGAGAGTAAAGCTAACTGGTCAAGGATACTGCACGGTGAGCGCTGTTAAAAATAAAAATTAAAACCACTATTAGGATTGCAGTATTTTCTTCACCCTGCCTTCCAAAAAATGGATTTAAAACTGATCAAAAACTCTTGTCCCCCCAAAAATGATACCAGTCAAAACGTCAACTCATCCCGCAAAAAACAAACCCCTACACAGCTCTGTACATAGAAAAATTAAAAAGTTATGGCTCTCAGACTATGGCGATGCAAAAACGTGTTTTACTTTTTGAATAAAAGTGTTTTTTATTGTGTAAAAGCAGTAAAACATAAAAAAATACAAATTTGGTTTCGCTGTAATCGTATGGACCTGCTGAGTAAAACCAGCACGTCATTTATACCGCACGGTGACCGCTATAAAAAATAAAAATAAAAAACACTATCAGGAATGCTGAATTTCGTTCAAAATGCCTCACAAAAACCTTAATAAAAAGTGATCAAAGCATCATATACTCCTCTCACAAAAAACAAGCCCATAATCAGGTCTGTATATAGAAAAATGAAAAAGTTATGGCTATCAGAATAGGACAACATAAAAACGCAATTTTTCATAGACATATTTCTATTGTGCAACAGTAATAAAACTTAACAACTATATAAAATGTATATCATTGCAATTGTACCGACCACATAGTAAAATTATCCTGTCATTTACACTGCACGGTGAACACTGTAAAATTGAAGCCCAAAAAACAATGGCGGAACTGCGTTTTTTCCTCCCATTTTCATGGCCCAATGCTAAAAAAAACAATGGAACACCTGTGTACTCAAAATGCATAATATACCTCTAGATCAGCGGTCCCCAACCTTTTTTCCACCAGGGACCAGTTTGATGCATGACAATTTTTCCACGGCCCAGTGGAGGGCGGGGTTATTAGGGGCGGAGTTATGGAGGAGGTTGGATGTTTAGAATCACACACACACACAAAAAAACAAAACAATAAAGTGTATACTGTGTCATTTGGGATATCGTATGGGGTAACCAGTATTTTATAACTGGAGACTGATTGTCAGCTCTGTGGGTCAGCATTATACATGTATATAATATACATATTAATCAAACTCTGCATTATAGAAATATATGCCCCCCGTAATAAATAAATAACCCCCCGTAGTATAATAATAGATAGCTGCCCCAGTAGTGACAGTGATACATAGCTGCCCCAGTAGTGATAATGCATAGATAGCTGCCCCAGTAGTGATAATGCATAGAAAGCTGCCCCAGTAGTGAATGATACTTTGATAGCTCCCCAGTCGTAATGATACACAGATAGCTGCCCCAGTAGTAGTGATAGATAGCTGCCCCAGTAGTGATAGTGATACATAGATAGCTGCCCCAGTAGTAATGATACATAGATAGCTGCCCCAGTAGTAATGCTACATAGCTGTCCCAGTAGTAATGCTACATAGCTGTCCCAGTAGTAATGCTACATAGCTGTCCCAGTAGTAATGCTACATAGCTGCCCCAGTAGTAATGATACATAGCTGCCCCAGTAGTAATGATACATAGCTGCCCCAGTAGTAATAATACATAGCTGCCCCCAGTAGTAATGATACATAGCTGCCCCCAGTAATGATACATAGCTGCCCCAGTTAGTAGATACATAGCTGCCCCAGTAGTGATGATACAAATAATAGCTGCCCCATAGAATGCTACCATAGCTGCCCCAGTAGTGATAATACCAAGATAGCGCCCCAGAGTAATGAACATACATAGCGCCCCTCATTAGTGATATACATAGATAGCTGCCCCCAGTGTAATGATAAAAGAAAGCTGCCCCCAGTAGTAAGATACTTTGCTGCCCCAGTAGTTAATGATACATAGCTACCCCAGGGAGTAATGCACCCTAGCGCCCCAGTAGTGAGATAACATAGAAAGCTGCCCCAGTTAGTAATGAACATAGATGCTGCCCCAGTAATAATAACATACATAGCTGCCCCAGTATTAATATACAAGAACTCCCCAGTAATATGAAGAAAGCTGCCCCCAGTATTATTGATGATACCTGCCCCCCAGTAAAAATGTAGAAAGCTGTCCCCCCAGTAATAATGATAGCTGTCCCCCCCCCAGTAATAAGAAGATAGCGTCCCCCCCCGTAATAATGATGATAGCTGCCCCCCCATAAAAATGAAAATACGTCCCCCCCCGTAAAATTGATAGATGCTTCCCCATAAAAATATAATAGCTGCCCCCGTAATTTGAAGATAGTTCCCCCTTTTATTGATACTAGCGTCCCCCCCGTAATAATGAAGTAGCTGTCCCCCCCGTAATATTTTATACATAGCTGTCCCCTCAGTAATAATGATCGATAGCTGCCCCCCTAAAATTTTTACAAAACTGCCCCCGTAATATTTTATAATATGCCCCCCAGTAAATTGATAGATAGCTTTTCCCCCATAATATTGAAACGATAGCTGCCCCCAGAAATAATAAGATAGCTTCCCCTCCTAATATTATAATAGCTCCCCCAGAAAATTGAAGATAGCCCCCCCATAAAAGATAGATACTGCCCCCAGTAAAAATTATACATACTGTCCCCCCCGTAAAAAGATAATAGCGCCCCCAGTAAAAATTTATAGATAGCGCCCCCAGTAAAATGATAGTAACCCGTCCCCCCCCCGAATATTGATAGATACTGCCCCCAGTAAAATGATAGATACTTCCCCCCCCCCAGTAAATTTATGCTACTGTCCCCAGGGAAAATTGAAAGTAGCTGCCCCCCGTAAAATGATAGATAGTGTCCCCCCCCTAATATTTATAAATATGCCCCAGTAATAATGATAGATAGCCCCCCATAATATTGATAGATAGTGCCCCCCAGTAGGGAAACCAGGGGAAAAAAAAAAAAAAAATAAAAGTCACCACCCCTTTTCCCGGTCCCGGCCGGTCCCCCTCCCGCAGCCGAAAATCCGACAGCACCGAGCGGGCGGGGGTTGACGTCACTTGCACACATTCCCTGCGCCCTCATCGCTGGATACGGAGCTCAGTGGGCGCCGCACTACAACGATAAGGAAAGCAGGGGGCAGAATGTCCCTGCTTTCTTTTTAATGCAGCCTCCGTGACACAGGCTAGATTCCAGCCGGATTTGAGCGCCACGCAACAAGAGCCGACCGCCCGACTAAAGTCCCCGAGCGGCCCGGCATCAATGTAGCCGGGGGGGCCGTGGACCGGCGGGGGTGGGGAAAGGCCCCCGGCCCCTTCGGACCGGCGGTTGGGGCCCCGCTTAGATGAGATCCATGAGGGGGGTTAATCCAAAATAGGGTGACTTTTGGAGGTTCACCTATTTTGGTTTTGGGGGGTTTACAAATCAACGGGCCCCACCAAAACTGCTTTCCAAAAGCCAAAAAACACTCCCTCCCTTTAATGTCCGACATGCGCCCAAACAGCAGTTTAC